>RXPK01000261.1:873293-926778 GCA_004143645.1 Protaetia brevitarsis | reverse complement strand
TGTTTAAGCGTATTTTGATTGCCAAAATAAGATGAGAACGTTTTAATTTTAAGATTCTGGAACGCCGATACGAAGGGACGCAGTGCTTTCACTTTTAGCTTAACCGAAGACCACGGATTAATTCCATGAAAACAGCTATTTAGGTTTTATAAACGTTGAGTGTGACGTCATTTCGCACCGTTAACTAGTTTCGCTTCTCTTTACGGAGGGCGCAAGTATGACCGATAGCGTTAGTTTCTGACTTTCAGACGTCCTACTTGAGAGGACCGTGCGAATTGCTGAAACGCGCAAATTAACATACAATAAACAAGAGGCAGATAACATACAAGTAATACAATATTATTTTAATTACGGCGAGTCTTTAAACGAAAATTACAAACAAATATTTTTCCTGTTAGCAGACGCTACTCAGCAAATGCCACGTCCGTATTAATAAAATGAATAAATTCTCGCATATTACCGTATGGAATTTCTAATCTTACAATTAAATATCTGTCACTATATTTCTCATACCTTTAAAGTACATAGTTCCAAGCAACCGTAGTAACCTTCTATAACTAACGTATTATTACCAAATTTAGATAAAACGCACAATACAACCAATACTTATTCTTAATCCGTAGAAGAATCATTAATAAGAATTGTTCTTCTGTAAAACATGCAAATACCGCTTAAAACCATGTAAGTTTAAATCTCTCTTATATAAAACACTAACTTCTTTCAATAATTTCGATTAGCGAGATCCCAAACCATTTGGTCTGGATTTATTGTACCTCGACCGGTCGCCGTGTGGTAATATGAGCTTTCCATATGTGAATTAGGTAATTTACCCGAATTGATTCTGAATTCGCACTCCTTGAGCGTCTGGTCGCCTCGTTTTTTCGAGCAATCGCCCATCGAAAGGGCGGCCATTTTACTATATCTTATATATACAGCAGTATCCCCGTTCTTAAACGACTTTATAAATTTAATAAGGCAATTAAATTTCGTTTACGTCCGCCATCTTTACGAAATAAAAATCGAGACATTTTCTTCATTAATTCATTCTTTGTGTTTATCTACAGTTGTTAAAAAAAGTGTCGATATTTTACCAATGTAGTGCTGGTGGAAATAAACAAAATGCTTACGTCATGGGTTGCCTTCACTTGTTTTTGACATATAGTCGATTGCATATGGTTTAGTAGTATAAATTTTTCAAAGAAATTCTGATGCAATGTAAATTAACACAATGTTATTTAAAGTAAAAATATTTTAATGTTCACCGTGTCCACGTTATTTTAAGCACGCTTCACACTTTCTTATGAGATCGACGCCCAATCTTTCGAAATTTCTGCGAGTCTCCGATTTTCCTGCAACAATTTACGATTCGTTGCCTGAGTTCTTTCCAAATTCTTTACAGATCGTGCGTAACTAATTGTTTTTAGATGCCCCAACATAGAAGTCTAAGAGGTGTCAGGTCAGGAACCTAGATTGGGCCATGCAGTTGGTCCACCCGTCCTATCCATTCTCTCGTTGTATTTCTTACTGTTTAAGAATTTCTAACTACGATGGAAAAATGCGCAGTAGCTTCCATCGTGCAAAAACCACATATTTAATCTGTTAAAAAGTGGCACGGTCTTCCAACAAACGGGTAATTCATTTCTTAAAAAATCCAATATACTTGTCCCGTTAAATATTGGGAGAAATACTGGACCAATTAAACAGTATCCAAAAATAGCAAGCCAAACATTTAGCGAAAAACGGTTTTGGTGATGCAGTTCAGCAACAGCATGGAGATTTTCATCTGGCCCAGACGTGATTGTTATGAAATTTGAATTATTGCGTCTCCTGTAAACCCAGCCTCTTCACTATATAAAATCTGAGTCGCAAAATTAGGAGTTTCTGCCAGCTTTCGTAAACCCAATGACAAAAAACCCTCCGTGCATCATAATCGTGAGGAGCAAGAACTTGCACGGCGTTGAATGTGGTAGGATAGAGCTGCTGTTTCTCGCAGAATTCTCCAATGAGAGGATGGACTGACGTTCGTTCTCGGCAAGTCTTCGGGGTGCTAATATTTGGGTTGTCTTCTACCCGTCTCAAAATATCTAATTCTACTGCGGGAGAAGAAACTGATCTAGGTCTACCAGAACTCTACCATTAATTCAATGAAACCAGTTTCGGACAGCCGGATATGAAGTCTTGAGAAAATCTTATCACTCGGTAACAACCGATTTGGGAATTCTTCGGCATACATACGCCGTGCTTCATGCATTACCATTCGCCACGACCGTACATAAAATGCATATCGGCCATTTCTGCATTGTGTACTTGCATAATTTGGAACAAAAAAAATTTGACGCAAATGATAAATAATCTGATTGACAGATGTCTGACAGAACTAATTTTAAGTCACAAATCAGTTGTTTGACAAAGGGAACTATTCTCAAACCGAAAAATGTTTTTTTTTTTTATTTTAAAATATGCAATCGACTATATGTTAAAACAGTTGAATTGCGGACCATGTTGACAAGACTTTTTTTGTTTATTTCACAGTACATAATTGGTAAATAATCCGCAACCTTGCTTTTAAGACATGTATAATATCAGACATAGTCGATTTACTAACCAAGCTGTGCTTAGCTAGTGCTTTCACATATAATCGAATCGTACAATTCCGATATAGGAGGTGGATTTATCCGGGCGCGACAGAAATTTCGATAATTAATCCGAGAAGCCCAATCGGTCGCGAGGTCGCTTCTCCACGCGCGGTTCGTCATTGCATAATTCGCCCGGATTAATATTGTTTAAGATTCTTGGCTCCGCATCGACTCGATAAATTTTAATGGTTTCCGTATCGGTAATTTTCGTGCGAGCGACTTATAAACTACTTATAAAACGTTACGTTATAACAAACCTACTTATATTACTCGGGTATATAAGGATATCTCTTGGTGAGGATTAGATTGCTATACGTTTGTGAATGCGAATGTGTTGGCGATCAGAGAGAGAGTGGTTGCGGTGTTATCTAAGTATGCCTTTCGAATTATAAAGTTTATATATGTACGTTTGATGACAAGAAAGTGATTCTTTTTTACAGTTATCAGAATATCTTAATTAAAACAGTAATCGCTGTTGAAGGAAAAATAGTTAAACAAGAAGTAGATGGTTGTATTTTAATATTAAATTGAAGAAGTCTTTTTAAATGAAACACACGTACCTATATACGAAGTTTTAGAAGATTTTGTATTTTGATTCGATTTTAGGATAGTTTTCTTTTAAATCAAAAAAATCTGAAATCTTACAAATTTTATATCTACCTAAATTAGCTAAAACTAGCATTTTAGGATTTTTTTTTAAGGAAAGCAATTTCTAACCAACCATAATCATATTTCTCTAGTCACTCAGGCATCATCTGGATCTGGAAAACGACCTCAAAGAGGTAAACACATACTCGAGTCATATGAATCGAGTTGTCCTATTCAGCAGAGTAAAAAATGTCGGAACATACCTTGGTGGACATCTGTCAAAATTAAGATCCGATGCGCGGAAGCTCTTTATTGAAGTACCTCCTACAGCAAAGCTATTAGGAAAGTGAAATGAGACAGTTTCAGAAAGTTCTGTGAGGAAATCGATTCAACACCTACCACTTCACGACTTAATACACAAAGTAATGGCGAAGGGCAGATACAGGAATGGCACTAAGAAAGCCAGACGGACGCTTCACTGAAAGTGAAGAAGAAAGAGTTCTCCTCCTTCTAGAGACTCACTTCCCTAAAAGCGAAGTGAGTATTTCGGAAAATCTTTCCGAGTAATATAGAAGACCAACTAAAAAAGTTACTATAATGGCCAGGCACTTATGTAGCAGCGAACGATTAAAATGAGCCATAAATACCTTTCAGCCTTCTAAAACACCGAGAGTAGACGGGATTCTTCCAGTCTTACCTTAGAAATCCTTACCTCAGAACGAAATCCTTCCTCACATAATTCGGATAAGCCGAAGTAGTTTGGAGTTGTGTTGTATTCTAGAAGCTTGGCGAAGGGTCAAAGTCACCTTCATACCAAACGCAGGGAAAAAGGACACTACGCACCCTAAATTCAACAGACCTATCAGCCTCACATCATTCTTTTTGAAAACGGTGGAAAAGGCCGTAGATAATTGTATCAAAACAGATATCTTGAGAGCGAGTGCCATTACAGCACGCTTATCAAACGGACAAATCCACTGAGAGTGCATTAGTGGAGCCGATGGATCGAATCTAAGATGCACTGACGAATAAAGAAACCGTAGTGTGTGCTTTTCTATACATAGAGGGCGTTTTTGACAATACTCTACACGAGTCTATCAAAAGAGCATTAATTAATAGGGGGGTAGACGTGGACTTCTAGATGGATGTCGCAACTACTGTCTACCAGGTCGGTGAAGGCGGAGGTGGGAGATAAGACCATCTCCGGTAGTACGAATAAAGGATGTTCACAGGAGGAATTACATCCTCACTTATGTGGAGCCTAATGGTAGATGAACTCTTATACGGGCTGACTGATCTAGGTATACCTTTTCAAGGATATGCTGGTGATATTTGTCATATTCGTAAGAGGCAAATTTCAAAATATCCTCTGTGACATAATTCAAAGAGGATTGGAGTTCACAAGAAGCTGGTGTCAATCGGTGGGACTTAATGTTAACCCTACTAAGACTACCTTAACAGCATTCACTAGGAAAAGAAAATCCAATCTCAATACCATAAAAATGGATGAGCAAAATATAGATTGGAGAACGGAGGTTAAATACCTAGGCCTTAGATAATCCACTTCTATAGAACACACATGAAGTTGAAGTAACCAACAAGGCCAAAAAAGCTCTGGTGAATTTGAATATAGATTTTGTGAGGAATACACTGTTGGAAATTTTAACACTTTTTTGACTAATTTAATAGTCAGGAGAGGTCCACACTCTTTTCGTATTATTTTGTCGAGAACTATAGAAGTTTAAATTTGACGAACAAAGATAGTCAAGTATTGTCTATTGCTAAGGGTTATTTTGGTCCAACTAACACGTGGAATTATGATATACTTCTAGTCACATTTTATTTGATGTAGACTAGACAAATTTACTAGCTGTTTAACTAAATGAATGCGATCTATTGGATGATTTAACACCGTTTTCTAAACACAAGGTCTTTTTAATATGCAACTCCTATTTCTTAGTGCTATAATATTCTCTCTTTAAGACGTTTTCTCAATTATAAATATATAGAACCACTCATTCAAAAGTTCTGGTTTCAACTAAACGTACCAATTTTAAAATGATTTTTTGAGAACCATTATAAAATTAAGTGAATGTTTATGCAATTTGATTCAAGTCTAAACTAATTGCGTAAACAGATGTTCCCAATACATCTTTAAGATGTTGACATTTTTTATGCCCACTGGAATTAACGTTTAATAACACAAGGTTACACTTTGCAGGTCAGTCACATTTGGTGGTTTGTTTGGATATGTTAATACGCAAGAAAACAAACTCGAAAACAGATACACGTGCAATGCAGTGGTGCGTATAATGCAATACTGTATTAGATTAGGTGGGGTTTCTATATTTCTATCCGAGGGAAAAATTCTGATTGTTTGATGCTTTCTGAATGTCTAGAGAAAATAGTAAATCCTCATATCTGAACAAAGAATTCACACCAAATCTAGTAATTTCTGTCTACTAACACATGTAGTCAATTCGTCTGGCAAAGTTTGTAAAAATCAACACTAAAATATTTGACTAGCGCAAAATTAACGCCAACACCGTAATATTTTCAGCAGTGTAGGATGAAACACCCATCCATCTCTTCTCAAATTGCGTAGCACTATGCAACTCAAGGGCGTTGTACCTGGAAGCATGTAAAATCGAAGAGGGAGTCTTACCTAACCTAGCGCCTTCTGATATCCAACACTGGAAGGCCAGCTGTAAAACAGCAAGAATAGGGCCACAATAACATCACCTTTCCGCAATACATACATTATCATAGTCACATCGATATACAATCACAAATTCCCTCAATAAACGAGTGGCAAATTCCCCAAGAGAACCCCACGAGTGCGTTAGAGACGCTTCCAATTAGTTATGTAGATTATTTGTACCACAACCAAAAATACGAAATAACAAAAAATTATTTGCATATTTTATATTATCCGCAGTATTATTTTGGCAGTTATTACAAATGATAATAAAAATTGCATTCGCTTCGGTGTGATACCGACAATGCGAATAATATTTCCCCTCTGAAAATTCATATCTAATACAATAATAAAACTTATATTACATCGTCAACGCAGAGAAGAAAAATGTAAAGGCATTAAATGCACAAATATACGATTCGCATATATTATATTAAGGCCTGTACACTCCTCAATGACAGCGCCCTGAAATAAAAACATTAAAATAATTTCATCGCCCACTTAACGAGTGGTCCGCGCATCGTGTATTTTTATTTAAAACACGACCGGGCAATAAAGATAATTCGTTTTAATGTCTCCGGAGGAAGGTTTTATATTACAGTCGGAATCTCGCCGTGTCAACATTAAGGAGGGCTATTGACGCACCCGCCACGCATCAAGTGCATTTATGATTTCATGAATCAAAGGTGATTTTCCGGAAGATGAAGCGAATCTGCCTACCTCCCTCATCGATCGAAGTAAGCATTGCTCTTCGACGTGTGTGGAAATTCTTCGGTTTTATTCTAACCAATTCGACTTCGCTGTTGACTTTATCGACTGCAGTTATTGATTGTTTTTATCGGTTTTGAACGTCATTATTGCGAGGAGGTGTTCCCAGAAGCGAGGACGACGTGCTCTTAGTGATTTACAGTACGTTTGCTCAAGTCGCCAATAGGGACGGTAAGGGCAGTTTTATAGGCGCGTTTCCAGAAATCTCCAGCCCATGGAAATAATAAAACTAATTCTATTGCTATCGCCGGGATCTCTGTAAAACTATTAATAATTGGATAGTACGTACTTTTAACAGAAACAATATTACTATATCGGGAAGTACACAAAAGATACACAACGATTTATATAGAGAAAAGATTACGTATTCTACAGACGAAATAAGATACATTAAAACATTAAGCTATTCTGTAAACTTCTAAAATGAACAACATTCAAACTTATAAATTTTCTGTCAGACAGACAATATCATAATTAGTTTATTTATAAAGAACACCAAGCTGCTCGAGTTGAAATAAAAGACTTAATAGGGATGGTACAATGAGCACCTAGTTCAAGTGCCCGGACTTTAGGTGCCCTCCCTAACTTAATGAAAGGAATAGTATATGTAATCATGTCATAAATCTTCTGCATCATAGGCACCTAATGTAAGTTTCATATCGCCACCCCAAAAAATATGTGATTCTAAGAAGAATAACAACCCTACATTGTACCTATAATTGATACAAAGCAGAAATTACTAACAATAAGCTTTTTGCAGATAACAAACTTATGTTTCCATATACATATCACCTAATAAATATGAACATAAATTATATTTCCAAATCTTATTACACAATTTCACGCAGCAAATTTCCCTTGACATGCGTACCAAATTTCATGAACCTAGAGCAATAATTAAGAAAGTTATAGACGATTTAATTGATCGGTGCACAGTGGACTTTGCGATAATGCAATAGCGTTTCTGTTAAAAATGATCACCTTGCACGTTATATGTGCAGACGTGAATTCTAAAACTCGCGGATAGATTTAAGACAGAAAAGGTGCCTGCTTGTCTGTCGTACGCACCTTACGATCAGTTTGTTTATACGTAATAAATTCCAAACAGCTGAATCGATTTTTAAATTCTTTCGCTTCGTGAAGCTATAAGAAATTTCTAAATGCTGATTAAATTAAATTGGTGTGAATAGACGAATATAAAAATTAGAAATTAGGTTTTTAAACAATGAAAATTCCTTTTTTTGACAACATGGAGAAAGAAAGATAATTATTTGGTTTTAAAAAAACCAGTGAAGGGATAAAAAAGGACGAGGAAAGAGATTGGCCTAGAGGAGTAATTTGAAAATGTTTTAATAATAAAAAAACAATAAGATCAAAGACTGAAGTAAATTAGTTATCTTTGGATTGGGAAAGGCTGTGAACTGATTATTTGTTTGTAAGCAACACCAAGAAAGGCTTCCTAACATTAGGATGATCATCTGTTTGAAAACATAGCAGTGATAATTACATGTATTGACATCCTGACAGCTGTCAAGATTTGCATATTGTTATTACTGGAACTTATAACAAACGTTCTAACTTATAAATATCAGATTTATTTTTGTCTCACCACTCCAATAACCTTAAAAACGGTGAATAATACTAACAAACACATTTCGCCATGTCCATCGATTTGACGCATAGCAGTAATAATTATATCCATCAATATTTAACATCCTCAAGATTTACGTATTTTTCTTACTGAAATATATAAACAAATCTCCAAACTAATAAAAAACATATATATTTTTTCTCCCACAACTTCCAAGGTCTTTTAAAAATATCGGATAGTATTAGTACAACAATATGCACTAATGTTAGGAAATGCATCTGTTTCACAACATGGCAGTGATAATTACATCTGTCGACATCCTTGACATCTGTCAACATTTACATATTGTTGTTACTCAAACTTATAAACAAACCTTCTAACATACAAAAACCACATTTATTTTTTGTCTCACAACTCTCAATGACCTTCAAAAATGGTGAATAATTCTAATACAATATTCTTATGTAAGCTTTCACTAATGCTAGCATACGCAATTTGACGCATAGCAATCATAATTATATCCGCCAATATCTGAAACATCCCATAAGATTTACGTATTGTTGTTACTGAAATCTATATATAAACCTCCAAACTTATAAAAATAACATATATTTTTTTTCTCCCACAACTCCCAAGGTCCCTTAGAAATGTCGGATAATATTAGTACAACGATATGCGTTAATGTTAGGAACTGCATTTGTTTGCCAACACAGCGGTGATAATTGCATCTGTCGACATCCTTGACATCAGTCAAGATTTACATATTGTTGTTAGTGAGACTTATAGACCAACCTTCAAACTTATAGAAACCGCGTATATTTTTTCACCCACAACTCCCAGTGTCCTTCAAAAATATTGCAAAAGTAATGAAAATAATTGATATAGAAACATTTCAATTCATTCATATATATATTTACTATTGTATCTATTACCATCGCTCTCAAAACTCAACTTTAGATTTTCATCAAACAAAATTATATTCAGTCATCACTAGTCATCCGTATTTGGAAAAAAAATAATTTCCTAATCTCTTTACAAAAATTAATTTCAACATTATAAAAAATTCGCCCGCTTCATAGAGGCGAAAGAATTTTTAAAATCGGTCCACCTGTTTTGAATTTACTACGTATAAACAAACTGACCGTAAGGCGCGTATGACAGACAAGGAGGCACCTTCTCTGTCTTAAATCTATCCGTGAGTTTTATAATTCACGTCTCCAATACAACGTGCGACAAACGCAACAGGAAAATTACATAGCCACCCGTAAGATAGACAGGTCGTAGCCCATTTTCCCCACTCTATCGTCCGCACTCCTGTCTTATTGGCGAAAAGATGGACAGCGGAGTCCTGTTCACAGAAACGATTTTCACCCCAAGTTGATCTCCCTTTCCCCCCCGCCTTCCTCCGCAGCATTCCATTGACCGATACACGGTGCATCGATCTACTAAATCGTCTATAACTTTTTTGTTTATTGATCTAGATTCATGAAATTTGGTGTGTATATCAAAGAAAGTATGCTGCATAAGACTGCGTGATCGAATTTTGAAAATATGATTTAGGTTTATATTTATTGGGTGTCAAACATAAACAAAGAATAAAAATATCTGCTTTGTGTATGGTAATCACACGAAAATCAAGGTAATTTGTCTTATTGCATTTTCTTTACTTCAAGGAATCTTGTTAAGGATAATATTCACGCACTTCACACCATATACAGCGTGATTACTTTTAACAGAAACGATATTGCGCTATCGGAAAGTCCACTGGGCACCGATCAATTAGATCACCTATGACTTTCGTATTTATTGACCTTGATTCACGAAATTTGGCATGTATATCAAGGAAAGCGTGCTGCGTAAGGTAGTGTAATAAGATTTCGAAAATGTAATTTAGGTTTATATTTATCAGGCGATATATGTAAACACATATTTGTTATGCAAAAAAAGCTTAGTAATTTCTGCTTTGCTATTCAATTCATTATGACAGAAATGTATTCACTGTCAGATATAAATTGCCTATACGTTTGTACGTACAGTAGTGTGTAACACCAACTGTGGAATTGGCAAAACTCGGTTCGTATTAGTGTCAGCCTCATGATCGGGGTAGAAACACTAACACAACAACCTAAATATCAGCTCACATTCTAGTAATCCATCGTCAAGAATTTCAGGCTATTAGTTCTGAATATAGGTTTAAATTATATTTTAAGTATCTTCCTCCTGTTTCTATCCTCTAGAAGGGTAGGTCAGAATTAAAAACTGTTTAAAAATAAGTCACGTAATAAAAATTGTAAAACACATTGTAAAACGACAAACTACACTTTAAAATAAAAGAAAGAAGATAAATTGTATTTTAAGAAACGGACGCAGCAAAATGAATGACCTGAAGATGTCCCTTAGTGGATGAAACCGGTTGTCGTCATTAAAGAATTTGTGAGAAATTGGACCATCTACCTTGCAAAAAGTTTATAATTTATTGTACAAGTTTTTGTGTGCCAATAAACCAATACATTACACATGACAGATAAATATTGTTATTATTTGTCACTACCAACATGATCTTTTGAATAAATAACGTCATGTTAGAGGGTAAATTTAATTGATCATATTACATAATATATAATATTCTTGATCAAGTAAACTAAAACATGCATAAATTGTTGACAGCACATATTTACTATAAATCAAACTCTAACATAAGTGGCGCAGTCAGTAGGAGTGAAAGATAAAATCGCATTTGATTTATATCGACTGAAATTGTATCATCTGCTGCACTATTCATCCTTTGTGGTCTTTGCTCGTAATAACGCGGTACCTCTTCTTCCGAAAACGGGTGACGGTGTCGTCTTTATCTCGAGATTGAAGACCGCGAGCATCTGAAATATTTAAATGATGCCCGCGTTCCCAGTTCTTTCGACTCTGGGGCCCCTCCGGTCTCGCTAAATACGGAAACCGACCACGTCGCCTGCCCTCGAGATACTCCTCACACGCGCGCACCCAAACGTCGCAGAAAGAAAGAGAAACATTCGCATCGAAATAAGTATCTCGGCCAGAAGTTACATACATACGGCCTGCATTCTTTCCCTTCCGCACCGACGCATTTGCATGCGGCGGCGAATGCGCGACCATCTTATTATTCTGCGGGTTTTGCGTGCGCGCAAGCAGCAGACAGAGTTCGCCCCGGTCATCGACTCGCGAATTTTAAGGGTTGCTGCGCGTCCGCCTTTATCTTGATCCTCTTCTCATTCGAATGCTGGCGGCGCGTCGCCTCTTCAGCACACTGGAGGAAATATTGCGGTGTCAACGGCAGTTCGGATGCTGCGCGCATGCATACGTTCATACCCGGATCCCGCCTTCTCCCCCCTCGCCACGGTCTGTGTTTCCGACGAGACATTTGGCCACGGCCTTAAACATGCCCGTAACTTAACGATATACTTAGTTAAAATACCTGTTACTACTTGCTCCCTTTCGGGTATGTATAGCATGTAAGTAGGTATACGTGTGTGTATTGTACCCGCGTATTTATGGACGACCGCAGAATACTTCTTTTGAAGTCATCTTCTTAACTTTGTTCCATCTGTTTAAGTACGGTAATTTTGTTACAGTTTATAACGGGCTTAAGTATTTAGTTAATGACATTAAGATTCTGTGGCAAAAATTATTTTAAAAGGTCTCCTATAAAAACGATGTTACGCTATGTTCTGTCTTCAACAATACGCGTTCTCATTTCACCTTACATCGGGACTTGGGATCTATACACAGAGAAAAATAAAATAGTCGCAATAGCAAATTACAACTAGATGAGGTGGTGACGGACGAGCCCTTGAGTTTCTTATGGACGAGCCCAGCAGCAGATTATGCATAACTTGATCCTTCTAGGCATAGCCTCTTCCCATTTAGCCAAAAAGAACAGTGAATCTATCTAGATAGATTTATAAAACACCTAGTTTGAAATGGATGAAAAGTCAAATTACATAGTCAACGAAATTATTACTTTTCTTATGCAATATGGCTAATCCATAATGCTTATTGGATTATTCTTATAGACTAGTTAAACAGCAATAATATTAGCCAAAGCATAAATTATAAATAGACTACCTTAATTGTTTAGCAGTTTTTCTATAGGTAATATTATTTTCTGTATAAGGAAAATGTCTTGAGGTAAATGAACGACCATAAAAAATGCGAACTGTACAGGGTATTCCACGTAACTGGTTCATTAAAAGTTTATGATGTTCTATTATTTACTTATATTTGAGATTTTAGCACCAGTATCTGTTCGATTGGAACTATAAATGTAAAATACCTTAACCAAAATATCACTTCCGGTTGACCGGAAATGGATGTCAGCTTTCTTATTTTAAATAGAATGATCTACTTTTTTATTCATTTTTGAATTCTACAACTATAAATATGTCAGTTTTCATTAGTTATTCCTATAGCTACATGTTGCCGTTTTTGAGTTATTTAAGTTTATCTTTTTTTTTAGCCAAAATCATAGCATCATTGAGAAATTAATATCTCGGTTAATACTGCAAGTAGAGACTCCAAATTTGCTATGTTATGAATGTAGATATAACTCTAAGAAACGGTAAGCACACTTTACATTCTAACATACAGGGTGTTCAAAACTGAGGAACAAAGTGACATATTTTCAAAAGCAGAAAACTCAATTTTTTTAAATAGAACACCCTGTATTTTAATTCGGAATTAGGAAGTCTTTAACGCTTAGTAAACGGAAAATAAGACGGCCTATTATCTTTCAGTACAAAAATAATACCTACACTGTAAAAAATTACAGTAATTTTGCCATGGTAAATCAGGAATATTACATGTAATAACGTTATGAATTTACTACAATAAATCATGTAAATTTTGTTTTACATGGTTTTTCTAGGATATTTAACATGGAAAAAGAAATTTCGGTAAAATTTATAGCTTTTTCATGTAAGTTTAAGATGTAACAAAAATTCAAAAGGAAAATACAGGAAAAAAACATGTACAATTTTGTATTTACTCTCAAAATTTACTTAAAAGTGTAAAATTTATATTTTTTTTGGGGTATTTGGTGCACTTTAAAAGTAATTTTACTAGTGAACTATTAATTTTGCTGTAAAAATAAGAGGATCTTTTTATATTTATTGGTTTTACTTGAATTTTTCGGGGTTAAAACTATAGATATCCATGGAAAATACGTAATTCATACGCCGCAATGTGATTGATTATTGGAGTATTTTATCTGTGCGCGTAATAATTCTATTCGTTGTCGAACTTATTATTGGCTCAATGATATCATGTACGTCACAAACAATCGTAGGTTTCACGTAAGCGTGTTCATTCTTGATCCCTGGTTGAGCGATTCAGTATGATCTATTAGGTGCTATAAAAGAATTAGGTAAGTTGCTTGCTCCCTTTATAAAAATACATATGAAAATTACTTCTGTGTTCGGTAAATATAGAGTTCATATAAATATTACATACGAATTTTACAGTACAATCTTTGAAAAACACATCAGCATGTGAAATTTACTAGATGTTAGAAATTTTACCTTATGAAGCAAATTTACCTGTAAAATTGTAGGCAACTTTGTTACCAACGATTTTACATGTAATTTTACTGCAACTTTTTTTATAGTGTACCTATATATTAAGCATAGTGCAAATCATTAATGGTTGTTAAAGGAAACAATCATTTTGACATTTAAAACAACATAATTCCATCATTGGCATAAGTCGATGTCAAATTTGACATTTCGAAGAAAAACACTAGCGAATCGTTTTCAAGAACTCCCATAACCTACTACCAGGTACTGAAACGAACGAAGTATTATTATATCGTGTAAGAGCAAAGACGTTTCTCCGCCATACGATAAGAAAAATAAACAGAGGAATAAATACAGATACTTTCGCCAGTTAAGTTTACGACGAGCATATACCATTTAATAGGTAATAATAATTGTGCAAAGCCGTCACCGCACTATTATTACCGCGATTTCTATTTCGATCGCTGGAAAAGAGCGCCTGTGCGCGGCATCTATACTCGCGCCACAACGCTTCCCGATAGTGTACAAGACTCCGAGAGAGGCCGCGCATTCGGTCAAAGGTTAATTCGTGGGAGCGCTGGCGCATTTCAAATATTGGTGAAGTGTGAAATTATCGACGAAAAGAAGGTATTCGATCCCTTCTTGTCTATATAGTTGCGACCTTCGGATCGGCAAAACAATCTTTGGCTCTTATTGTAGTTAGTTGTTCTTACATTTAAATTTGTTCATTTTTTTTTGCTGGTTTATCTGCTTTTTTATGTAACAACGATTATACTGAGTGAAATAACAAATAAACATAAAACTAGTGACAGTAAGCTTTAGTATAATTAGCCGTGATATAAATATACTAAATATACCGGGTGATTTTGATATAGGAAAAAAAAAATTGTCATGGCATAGAGGATGAGAAAGCCAATAAAATACTCTTAATATACCTTTTTGTAACTTGCATCGCTACTGAGAAAAAAAAAGTCAATTTACAACTTATTATCAATTATCTCGCCATTATATCAAATTTGTCTGACAACATTTAGTTTAGACAGCACGATTTTTTTTTTTTGAGACCGTTGCTGGAATAGTTTGGTTGTCGCTGGTATAGCAAACGTTGCTGATGGGATGAAGCATTGCTAGGTTCACGCCGGCACTAATTTTCTGAATTGTAAGAAATGTTAAGCTTTTCATGAGAGATAATAATGTTTTTCTTAGTAATATTACAATGTTAAAGACTTCTTTCTAAGAAACAGACATTTTTCCATTAATATTCGCTTAAAACATTTTGTACATTACCCCCATTGAGTACGGAAAATTATCCAAAAAATAACACCACCTACTAATAATCAATATAATAGTTCTAAAATAATAAGAAAACAAAACCACGTGTGGCCAATAACCATGTTATTATCTTGAGACAACGGAATATCTCAAAAACATTGCATCAAATCAAAAAAAAAGATCTTAATAAGATGTGTTATAATATAGGGGGCTCACTGAATGGTGCCGAACTCGATCCCCCACCTCACCCCCCGAGAGTGGGAGGGGGGACAATTTTGAAATCTTAAATGGGAACCCACATTTTGTATTGCAGATTCGGAATCTACGTCATCAGGCATGTAGTTTTTGTGTGAAACTTTTTTTCGATTTTTTTTTATTTAGACATTTGAAAAAGCCATGTGTTCGAAACTGTGCCCCTTCACTTCGATACATTTATTTATTCGCAATTGGAATGCTATTCAATGATACAAAACCGTACTTTATTCAGTACTTGACAAGCTGTGAATACTTACACATTGTCCGATCCCCATTTAGATTATTAATTATTAATCCGATACAAATTAGTTAGTGTTGAATATTTGAACAGTAATGGAGGCTATGGAGGGTATGATAAAGTAAAGTTCTTCGTTATTGAATGGCTGGAAAAAATTTTTAGTGTATAGAAAAAAGAAGAAGAACAATCACGAAGCAATACTACAGCGATGAATTGAGTCGATTCAATGTTGTTAACTTTTAGAGCCACATTTTTTTTCGATTCGTAACAGATTATGCTGTAATCGCAAAAAAGACATGATTGTGAATGTCTGGAAAAAATACACAAAAAATAGAAGCAAGCAAACATGATTTTGCGGTTTTTTATTTTATCATAAACTAACATTTCAAAAAGCGATGTATTCGAAACTGTGCCCCTTCACTTCGATACATTTATTTATTCGCAATTGGATCTATTCAACGATACAAAACTGTACCTTTATCAGTAATTGAAACAACTGTGAATACTTACACATTGTCCGATCCCCATTTAGATTATTAATTATTAACCCAATACAAATTAGTTAGTGTTGAATATTTGAACAGTAATGGAGGCTATTGGGGGTATGATAAAGTAAAGTTCTTCGTTGTTGAATTTTTTAGTGTGTAGAAAAAAGAAGAAGAACAATCACGAAGCAATACTACAGCGATGTATTGGATCGATTCAATGATGTTAACTTTTAGAGGCACACATTTTTTATGTTAAAGTTATTCAAATAAGTGGTGCGTGTTTTCTGAGAACGCACACACTAAAGGAGAAATTATGTTCATAGCGGTAGAATTGATAAACCACTGCATGATATTAACTATAAGCTAATAATCATTCAAATTTACACGAGTTAATTCGTAAATTTGATTTCAATTTTCATGGGTATTCTAAAAACTTAAATGAAAAAGAAAATATACTGACCATCTTCTTACCAAAAAAAAAAAAAACAACATACTCCCTGACATAATCACCATCAGATTGAAGGGTTTAATGACTTTAATATTTCTCTTTATAAATAAATGACCATGATAGCGTATTTTGTCGGCAGAATCCTCAGCACGCCTTTCGAACACGTTAAACTTTTATAAACGACAGGGCGCATTGAGCCATCTCAATACAAGGCGACTAGGCGCGCTTGTTTACGCGCAAACGAATGTAAGTACGCCTGGTGGAATAGCTCGCCCATACTAGAGCAGTATTTATGTCCTATTCCGGAATAACGTACGACTTTGGATCGCGGCCAGCCAGTAATGAGTTGTGCGAATGCAGCGTGGGTGGTTGCGCCTATGAACAGTCGCTACAAATGCCGTTTTCTAAAAGTACTATGAATTGTCCTGATTTTATATATGAAACTATTTTTCTCTACAATATTATATTTTTTCAGGCGCGGCTGGTGATTACGTTCTACAAAAGCCCGAAAAAGATCGATCATTGTTAATAATGTACACTTTGAAGTGATAAACGATGAACTGATGAATGTGGGTTTTCGCCAACAAGGTTTTCTACGTAGTTAACAATATTTTGCTGTGTACGTACTCTACCAGAACGTTTGCCTTTTCAAACAGATCCCGTAGTCCGAAGTTTCTGCACTACTAGGCGAATATGATGGTGTAAAGCGGTATCCACAACTCCATTAAGCTGGTTTTACATTTGTCAATTTATTGATCAGTTTCTAGAACTTGAAATTTATCAATTTTTAGTTCTGAAATTAGTACTTGATTTCGTATTACACATCAATAAATTTTAGTTTTTTTTTAGATCTTAAACTTGATCAATTTCTAGTTCTTAAACAATAACTTTTTATTGCATTACACCTATCAATTAATTGAACGTAAAGTGTAATAAGTGAAGGGAGTTTAGATCCTTTTTAGTGTTAACAGTGGTAATGGGAACTGCTCTCTGTCACCATAGAGAATTTTGTTGCTATCAGATTTCGTGTTGTGTTTTTGACTGGTTTCTGTGTCGATGTTTATTACATGTAAAAGATTCTGGATAATTCCAATTTCTGAGATTGGTGTTTGTAGTTGAAGCGATATATCTACTTTGTAATTTTAGGTTATTGTACAGATATAGTAAATGTATCTTGAAAATTGCTAAATATTGTTTAATGTTTCATGTATACTGATCAGTTGAAGGGTATTGTGTTTACAAACTATCAAGTAATAAGTTAAATTGTGTTTTTGTAGAATGGTAGCTTCAGAAATAAGAAGATTGAAGGATCAACAGAAGGTGAATTTTCTGAAACTAAAGAGATCTTAAATTAAAATTAATGAGCACGTAAGTAATGAATTATAATTTTATAAAAACATTATATTCTTCTATTTTGTATTTTCAAATGAAATTACTATTTGTAACCAGAAAAAAATATATATAAATATATATGTATATCTCTTATTATTTAGTAGTATTAAGTTAAAAACTGCCAGGAAAACATATATTGCTACTCACAAAATGACAAATGTCAAAATGACAGAAATATAATTACATGTTATAAAAGGTAAGCGGCTTATTATAATATGCAAATACTAGTTACTCAGTACAGAGTACATCGAGTAAGGACAAGAGAGGAGTTATAGCGGTCCAGATTTCTAAGCCTAACTTCACACAAACAACAGCTTCCCAAAATGGCAGTTTGTTATTGTTTACGTTCGTATCTACACAAATTAGTTAACTCCTCCGTTTAATTTATATGATTTACTTGTTTTATTTATTTATTGTACGTATTTTATTAGTTTTGTATTACCCCTGCAGTTTTAAAAACATTTAATGAACCATGATATTCTTGTGTAAAAGGTAAGATCGGTGGCCAGTGGCCATAACATTTACATACTTTCTTATATATTATATTGTTAGGTTTAAGTGAAATAACTCAAATTATCGTGAAAGAAGACACCAATGAGTATCATGTTGTAGTGCCAGTCACTCTCGCAAGATAAATTTTGATGCTAACGATGGTCGCAGTTTCTTGGGATTTCCGAATGAATCTAATATATATGACACGACAAGAATTAAGAAAGTACATGAATAAGAAGACATTATCGTTGTGCAGAGATTCCTAGGTCACATTAAATCAATTTATTTGTTAGATACACATTTTAAGCTAGATTGCTATTTATCGCAGTAACTAACCTAATTCATTTTATGTTCACTTTTTAAAATAATGTGATTTTGGTTTGAACTGCATTATACTGGTGTAAATTTTAATCGCATCTATTCATATTATAGACAATTCGATATTATATAGTCTACGTCTGAACTCTATCCACTTGTGCGTCTCCGGACATTATTGTTGACAAACCTGTGCAGGGTTGGATGTTAGAAATGAAGTAGTCGAATAAAAAGGAGCAATCTTTGTATCGCACAGAACGATATAGTCATAACTCTTGAACCCTAATTAAAAGTTATTGTGTATTCGTGTCAGAAATTTGAAAGTCCCTTCCACCGATGCTGTTGCATTTTTATTAATTTATTTGAGAAAGAACCACAACATATTTCACACGTTAGAAAATTCCCGGCAACAGCTTTACAAAATGGCAGCTGGGCTTGAAGGTCATTCCAAACGGGCCACTCAAGAACAATGGATTTTTGCGAACATGTCCTTACTGTGATATACTGTGCTCAGTACCTACTGATTGTGAGATATAATTCATTTTGAAACACTGTATAAAACTTTATTTGTGTATAGCCTCAAAGTAACCTGACAAAACCGCCATTATTGACAGAAATATTAGACACTTCTAGTTGAAAATTTTAAAATGTTTTGATCACACATAGAAACATTAAAGATTGAATGAATGAAAAAGTTTTTTTTTTTCATATTCCCAAGTTTATTAATTTATTTATTACGTAACAACGACACACAGAGAAAAAAAAAATAATACCGGTATTATAATGATGTATATATACATTTTTTGCCGCTCTAATAATAGTAGCAATAACAAAACGGTGAATCGGTAGAGATAATATTATTTCTATTCAGATCGAAATCTAATTAATGCCATTAGCGCTTGAGAAACACGAAAGTTAATTAAGCGCGATACAGACGAAAATTAATTTCACGATTTGTTTAATACGCTGCCGCGCTAATAGAGCCGAATGATGGGACTTTGCGAATTCCTAATGAACCCCGGTATCATCCGACGAGCTAATTACCTCGTCGATCAGGGGGCCGATATGATAAATCGTCTTCGATTGTTCGTCGGACTCAAATTTGACGCGTTTCCGATAGGTAAATACTCTTAGGTGCGCGCGCGAGCGTGTTGGTAGGATTTAGAAAGAGACGACGATATAGTAGCGTTAAAAGCGCGGGAATGGGATTTCCGACCGCGCGTCGACCATAAAATATGAATAAACATAGAGTAATGATAAAGACACGGATACGTAGGTACCCGTAGGACTCGGGCAATTCCGATTTAGATGGCGGTAACGTAAATTCGAGTAGCGTAAATATGATTAATGTCCGAGGCGCTTCCCCTTGTCGGTGTCGACTTATTACACGTGTTTTTTGTTAATTTCGAATGCATCATAAATTGATAGGTCGCCGGTGAGGCCGTGAGCGTTGTCACCACTACATGTTTACTACGGGACTACTGCTAGAGACGTGTCGTCTCCTTCTAACTGCACTGTAAAATATTGTAATGCAAGTATACCCTATTTAATGTAAAATATATCATATACCATCGTTTTGTTGATAAAATAAAAAGATGGAATCTGTCTGAAGTGACAGGAATGTGCATCTTTAGTTTTACATTTCGTGGTTTTTTGGAAAAGTAGAAAGGAATTATAATCTCAAAGTAAACCTCAAGTTGTATGGTGTTAACATCGACGAAGAGGACTTGAGTAATAGAAAAGGAAAGATACATTTGACGTGTATCAATTTATGTGTTATACTTCTGGGCAAAACCATAAAAATTGGAAATGAGGCTAAGGGAAGAGCACCTTTACGGTAATTTAGCCTTTTTGGCATATATGTTCACAATATGAATGTAATGAAGTGATGCCAATAAATTGATATTGTAACGTTTTTCTGTTCTTAAAACGTTGTCGGGGTTTTAGAAAAACATACAGGCGATATATTTAATTTCACTTATTCTATTAACACTATTACGGTAATTAAAATCTATTAAAAATGCTTATTAACTATATCACTTAACCACTAATGTCTTTATTTATGTAAACGATATTTATATTACATGTACTAATTCAATCGCGACCGCACTATCGAACTCGTATCGATTGACTGCCTCCTGGCCAACCCGACGCGTTATTTATAGCTGGCGCGAACTTCCAGATTGTTCGAGACCCTTCTAGAACGTCCTTCCAGATTCCTTCCAGAATATTCTCGAATCTTCCACCCGGTACTGCCCTCTGTCATTCCTCGTAGGTAGTTCTTTCTTCCGCTATGCTAGCGCCATCTAGGGACGCCTATCGGAACCGCCAGTTTGAAAAGTTGGCGCTCGTTACAATATCATATGATATATGATATGATATGATATGGAGGAAAATAGCGAAAAAAGGAAGTCGTACACTTGACAGTTGTCAGAATAATTCCGTTTTGACAAGCGAAGTTAAATTTCATACGCTACTTGATGACGCTTCAAACGAAAACCCGATACATTAAATCTAAAATACTCTATCTAAATCTAAATGTTTATATAATGTGCAAGATTTTTTTCTTTGCTCTTAGGAACATTTATAAACTTTTGTTTAATTATTTGTTAATTTTGTAATTCAATTTTTGCTTACTATTTGTATATTTTTCTTTTTCTTTTTGACATATTTCATACTTGTTTTTGGTAAAATGAAATAAAAGGGATATTATTATTAAACATTAATGCTCAATTGTGACGACTAAAAAAATTAAATAAAACTCCTGAGGTAGTGGCACACTATAAACGGTAAGGTTAATGGATGAGTCATCGGGATCTGAATTTCTAAACCTAACTTCACTTCAAACAACAGCCTCCCAATATGACAGTTTGTTGTTGTTTACATTGGTATCTACATAAATTAGTTTACTCATCCGTTTAATCTACATGATTTACTTGTTTTATTTATTTATTTTACGTATTTTATTAGTTTAAATTACTCCTGCACTTTTAATAGTTATTTGTATCACTAGGCCAGAAAATACAGTACGAATACTCACAAAAGAGTTTCTGGCCGTATGATACACAATGTTTTTTGAGCCGACAAATCTTAATTTTCAATTGAAAATAGAAAAGAAATTTTGACACTAGGAAGTTGACAGTACATGTTAGCGCACATGTTACATACCTTAGTATTTTGACGTTTCCGAAAATAAATCTTTTTATGTAGTTTTCTTTCTAGTTTAATATCTATTAGCGTTTTTTGGCGGTGGACTATTCGGTCAATGATGACAACATTTGGTAACGACACGTTCACGTCAAAAAAAAAAATGTTGACGTTTGATATAAACATGGTCACTAACATAACGCCAAAACGGAGTTCTATGTTGGTGGCTGTGTGTGTCAGTATTCTAATCATCCCATCCTAACCTCAGAAATCACAAATATGAATCTGGAGCAAATAGTTCTGCTGCTTATATTACAGCAAAAAAATGATGATGACGATTTTCTTGTACTTTTCAATGATATGGACAATGTAAGTGCACAAATTGCAACGACTGCGTCGGCAGCGCTAACACATAGGGAAAAACACTACAAACAACCATTATATTTTGAACAATATGTGGAAATGTATTCGGATGAAGATATTTTCGCTTTATACCGTATGAGAATGGCTACTTTCGAGAAACTGACTGAAGTATTAAATAAAAATGAGGCATTGGAAAAAGCCTATCCAGGAGGAAACATTTCAGTTGACACCCACAAACTGTAAAATTGTGCGCGGCTGTTTCGCCATTACAAATTGTCTAATAATATAGTATATATAATTCAATCTTAACCTCAAATATCAACCTAACAATAAAACAAGGTAAACCATTAACATGACAAATATGACAAACACGGCTTCTACTTGTATTAATGTCGCTGCAATCGCTTTATTCGCTTGTGAACGAAGTTTAGAGTATGTTCACGAATTCTCATGACCAAACCGTATATATTTTAGCATTGAATTACTTTGATTAGAGCAGTACTAGAAATGACCACAACGCAAAAATAGCAAATTCTATGACCAGTTCACATATTTAGTGATAAAGTTATGCGCCAAAATACGCTATATTTATCAATAATAAGTGCAATGAAGACGTCTGTCATGTGGAATCTAGTGTGGGCAACCTTTAGTAACATTTTTGCCTGCCTAGGCAGGAAAGCGGTAGTTTTCCTAGTTTAAGTGAAATAATCGTGAAAGAAGACGCCAATTGACATCATGCTATTGTGCCATTCGCTCTTGCAAGAAAAATTCAGCTGTTAACGATGGTCGCAGTTTCTTTGAATTTCCGAATGAATCTATTATATACAACAGGACAAGAATTAAGAAAATACATGGATAAAAAGAACTATTATCGTTGTGCAGAGGTTCCTAGGTCACATTAAATCAATTTATTGTTTAGATACTCATTTTAAACTGTATCGCTATTTATCACAATAACTAAGAACTTAATTCATTTTATGTTCACTTTTTAAAATGATGTGATTTTAATCTGAACTGCATTATACTAGTATAAAATACAATCCTCACATTTCACATTTATTCACATTATAGGCAACTCGATATTATTTAGTCTACGGTTGAAACACTATCCACTTGTGCACCCCCGGACACCATTGTTGACAAACCAGTGCGGGGTCGGATGTTGAAGAAATGATTTCGTCGAATTAAAAGAAACAGTCTTTATATTACATAGAACGATATAGTCATAACTCTCGAACCCTAATTATAAGTTGGTGTGTGTTCGTGTCAGAAATTTGGAAGTCTACAATAAACCCCTTCCACTGATGTCTTTGCATTTTTATTAATTTATTTGAAAGAGAATCACAACATATTTATTCCTGGAAGAATATTTGATATTGTAAAATATATAAAGATTTAGTTTCGCAAAAAGGAGAGAATGTGAATTCAATTATTGTAAAACACTTGCAAATATATGTACCATTTAATCAAACATTATTTTACTAGAATACAATAAAATCACAATAAACAAACAAGTAACTTTTTCCCTTTCTAAGTCACTCTGTAACTCGTATACTTTTCAAAGTAGCGATATCGTCTGGGTTAAAATTAGCCGCCCTGTATATAGTATCAAGTGATTTAATACTTCTCTTTACAATATTCTTTAAACCCAAAAGATTCCTTGAATTAATCTCCTTCAATTCTGCCATGACAATATATACAAAACTGTTAATTTTAATTTTTGTTCATATTTATCTGCTGATAAATATAAAACTAAATCATATTTTCAAAATTTTATCATACGGTCTTACGCACCGCATCTCCCTTAACATGTGTACCAAATTTCACGAATTCCCATCAATAAATAAGAAAGTTATGAGCGATTTAGTCAATCGGTGCACCATACATTGTTCAATGGAATGCGGATCATCTTGGGGTGGAAATCGTTTCCGTGAACAGGACTACACGCTCCCATCTCGGCGGCAATGAGACAGACGAAGTGCGGGCGATAGAGTGGGGATAAAATGGGCTACGACCTTGTCTATCATGCGTGCCGCTATGTAATTTTTCTATTGCGTTTGTCGCATGTTGTATGGGAGACGTGAATTCCAAAACACGCGGGTCGGTTTAAGACAAAGAAGATGCTTCCTTGTCTGTCGTACGCACCTTATGGTCAGTTCACTTATCGCAAGTAGATTCAGAACTAGTGCGCTGATTTTAAAAATGTTTTCGCAGTTTTATAGCGCGTTTATTTTCTTATAAATATTAAAATCAATTTTTATGAAGGGAATAGGAAGTTATTATATTTTTTTTTGAAATGATGATGACTGTGAATAGGTATGATGATATTGTTGTTATTTTTTTTAGTGATGAGACTAAAATATGTACAATACTTCATAATTAATTTCATTTGGAAAATTTGCTAGATTCATTCCACTACTTTATTATAAAATATTTTTACCACAATATGTTTCGGCTATAAGTGATCATCTTCGAATGTGACACGTAAAAAAAATTAAAAGCGATAATATGAAATGACGTAATAATAAATATAGGATATAATAATAACCCCATTAACTAAATAAAATTAATTATTTATATTAATATGTAGTTGCTGTTGTAAGCGGTTGTATCTAACAATAAGTACTGTAAGAGCAGACTATATTGAACTGATTTTTATTTTTATGTAAGAATATTATTAATCTGCAAATTAAGAAATTAATGGCGGCCATTTTATGTCGACCACCTCTTTATTTAGATTTGTGCGCCGATACGTTTAGATACTAAGGCACATATCTTAATTCCAAGTATAGCTTCGCTACCGTTTGCATCAGCGACGACCGCAATACCACTCGCTGCTCGGCATACCTTTGTGTCCGTTTACACGTCATTATAACTGAAATCGCACCGACAACGGTGACGTATACAATACTAGCTCGCCCGGGTAAACAACGACAAGAAGGAGATCGTGGTGAGCTCACAGGATAAAAACCAAACACGTATATATACTCAGGACAATTGGAGACGGTATCAAACGAGCAGTCCTTATGGCACACGTAGCGAGCGCGCACGGATACGTATGCACATCAGAAGGAAAGCTATACGGAGGCCGATGATACTCTTCTCCCGCTCTATAAAACCGCCTTAATACGTCTTGAGCGCCCGCATTATCGTGCCAGCGCTCCGGATGGCAATTAAAAGCCCGTAACACGTTATATCGTGACAATGGCGTGTTTTAGGCAATCGTTAGCAGCGAGGACGGTAGTCGAAGTCTCGGACGCTCGTTAGCGCGCGATCTTCGCCTCTGACCGTGTTGCTGCGGCGTGGAGATGCTGTCAGTATCGGGCCTAACACTAGTTTGCCACCGTTATATATACAGGGTTAAATATAAGATTGCTTTCTTTGAAATTGCTAAGCCACGATTTAAGGTGAATCTGGGCGGCCTTTTAATGAGATTCTCTGCCAGTAGATGGCGCGGATTTTTGTCCGCTGTTTTTAGACATACCAATCAAAATATTTTAAATTTGATAAAGAGATTGTTTTGAAAACAGTATTTAAAATTGCGCCAACGTTTTATTTTTTAAGTTTCCTTTATTTAATTGTTTTGTTTGGTTCTATTTAGCTTCCAAAAAGGAAAAATGAAAAAGTGGTCAAGGGCGACGATTCAGCGGTACTTACTAATATTAATATTAGTTAGTCTGTCATATGAACTTGAATGTATAGAGTAACACTATTTCATGTTTTTTTTTTTTAGAAAAATCAAAATTAAAATGCAAATTAATAAGGTATTATCAGTAATTTTATTTGATTTACTAGGCTACAAAGAAGGCTATTACTTCAGAGATAAATAATTATAGTACTGATAATATAATGAGTACTATGAATTAGTAAAATCAGTGACTTATTTTGTAAATTGAGTAACTGCTGTTTTCCGAGTACTGAATTATCTCGAGGTATGCACAAATGTGAAGAGCATTTGTAGAACACGTAATTGCAGGAATAAACCTCAAGCGATAGTCAGATCGAAAAGAAAGATACCTGTTGTCTTTTTGAATGAATTGTTTGAGTGTTTGTTTGTGAGAAAACAAAATTAGGTACCGTATCTACTTAGCTAAAAACATTTTATTGCTTTGTCATTGCGTATTTCAGTGCAAAAAATCTATATTAATGATAATTCTAGGGCGGTCAATATAGATAAGTATGATACTAGGTATGGAATCTAAGCAGATATAAAAGAAATTGTAATTTATAGGTACATTTTACCCAGTCGAAAAAAATTGCTGTGTGCATTTTTTTTATTTGTATTTTATTAATGTTCTGTTTCGTAATACAATTGGCATCAACGAAATTATTGAAGTAGTTCAGTATTTATAATTATTACTCGTTAATAAAAAGTAGATACATTATCTATCATTAACAGTTACACATTTTATGAATTTCGCACTTATTTAAAACATAGGTAGGAAGTAGGATGGGTTGTGTATAAATACACATGTAAATACACAAAAAGACACTGCTGAAAGCAAAATTGAATATCCTTATATTTATACCTCACGTGATTCCATAGCAGACCATCTATAAATACGTCTTAAAACCAAACATCGGTCTGTGCTTTAGGTTACGATAGAAGCCGGCGGCCTGTCGCCATTTGTTGGAAAAAAGAAAAATGAATATTTCTGTTTCGGGCGTTATTATTAGTCCAAATTCAAAAATTCAAAAAGTTTTGTCATTAAGAAATCGGTGTTCACATGCGCCGATTTTAGAAATTGTTTTTAATAACAAACTTATAACATTTAAAAATTTAAATACATCGAAAATAAAAAAAAATTAAAACGTTGGTCCAATTTCAAACATTATTTTAAGACAAATATAGTTTAAAATTTATAAATCGGTCGTATCGTTTTCCCAAAAAACGCGGACTCTTTTCCGATATATTTATCTCTGTCGCACACTTGGACGTCCAGATTTGCCTTAATTAGATCCTCTTATGCAGTATGGTTTCTTTTCTAATAGATCAACTACTTAATTGAATGCCTTTTGATGCGAAACAGCACACACAAACACTCAGAAAAATACATGCATTGATTCAACAAAACATTTTTTTGTTGTTTTATTTTGCTTTGATAATTTTTTTGAAGATTTTAATGTCATTCCATCATAAAAATTATAAAAGAAATAGGAAAACTGTTGGAGCAAATAAAATTTGATGCTAGAGAAATCTAACGCAAGCGCACGATTCATCGAAGTTCGGTTATTGAAACTAGAAACAAATGAAGGGTGCACGGGAATAACGATCAAAGTCCATATTCATACATTAAGAGATAAATGAATTTTAAAGTTTGACACTTAAAGGTTTAACACGAAACTACATTATAACAACTTTGATTTCCACGGACTACGACCGTTTTTGAAATAATTTGAACGCGCATTATTATAATACTCAGAATTTCCTACAAAATGGCACCCTTATCTCATTTTCACAAAAAATGGACTTTGATCGTTATTCCCGTGGACCCTTCAAATGTATAAATCGCATATGGACTTCTACGTTAGATACTTTTCCACAATAAAAATTGTGTTTTAGAATATTTTAATATTTATTGATGCATGAGATCTCATGCAAATTAATATACTATCGTATTTCAAAACGAAGTACTATTTATGTTTCTTATGGTAAAAAGTATAAAAATGAAATAATATATGTAATAAAGGACTTAACACTAACCCTGTATATACTTATATTGGACGCGATGCGATGAACAGTATTGTTGTCGTGGTCGAGGTAGGCCGTGAGTGGAGGCGGCCGCCCAATTTAAAGCGGATCATATTAGCCGGGTAAATGAAATGGTAAGTAATTGAAGCGTCTGCCACCGACGCGATTGCCGGTAATTGAAATATTAGACAGCGCTTTAATGTTGTTATTGATTAAGTTAAATAATCACGACCCGTTTTATGAATCTTTGCAACCTCATAATGGGGTGTTTTTCACCATTATATAAATTAAAAAAAAAGTGCTGTCTTATGGAAATTGCAGGTTGTGTGAAATGGCGTGTTGACTACTTAAAATGCCGGTACTATTTATAAAACCGATTGAGATCTCTAGAACTCTTCGAAGGACAATTGGAGCTTTAATTATTTTCGTTAAATTTTATAAATGCGGGGCTAACTTCAGTCAGATAATAGTATTACTTCAATCATAGAAACACGTATGTAAGATTCGGTTCCAATCAGCCACTCTGTATAGTAGACCATATATCTTGTTATGTATTTCTGTTAGGTACGTTATATACCATTTATCTGTGGAATGTGCATATGTTATGGTTATGCCGGGGGTTCGACGATAACGTAAACAAGGAGAGGGTGTCGAAGTGGTCGAAGGGAAATCAGTCTAAATGTATATGTAAGTATACATAATACACACACAATATAAAGGTGTTTTAAGAAAGAGTATTGAATTTTCTTACAATTCAGAAGTGGGATTCACTGCCCACGGAAGTTGCAAAATTCTTGAATAATTAGGTGTTAAATTGTTAATAAAAATTCTGTAGTTGTGTACATATGATGTAATCGTGGAAATAAAACAGTGGTACATGCAAGTTAAATTAATACTTATTGGAATTCGACCAAGCAAAAATAGGGCAGAATTGGAATATAAGGATAAAGCAATTGGAAGTATTGGCTATAGAGTGATATGATACTTTGGATAAGATTTTGTATAAAATGGAAGAGGGTAAAAGCGATGGTACTGCGACAGCATAAACGATAAATACTCGTTTTAAAATGGTTGAAATAAATCGGCGAATTTTTAATGGTACAGTTTTGAACGAGATCCAAGTAAGTATTGTTTCAGTAAATAGGACAAATTAAAAGCGCTGGAAGTGGAGATAAGTGAGAAAAAGGGTAGACATCATAATTTACCGTATTTCGAGCAAAAGTATCGTCCGCACCGCTAGATTGTCAACACTTAGGGAATACGGGTGAGTTATATGTTTCTGATCGTATGCATATGTGTTAACCAGTGTTGGCGGTAAGTTACTTCTTGAAAGGGGAACAAATATTGCATGAAAATGTTTAATGGAGAGAAATAAATATTATAAACAATCAATAGCGATAACTTTAACATAACGACCGAATTTTAAGAATTATAGAATTGTACTTGAGTATTAATATGGGGGGAGAGGCATTTGTTTGTCGGCCATGCAGGGTCGGGCGCTTTTTGAAAGTGTGGCCGGTAGCCGGTTCCTAGTCTCGTTGAGATCATGTCATTGTTTGGCGTTCGGGCTTCTTTGATTGCGGTGCATAGCGGGTTCCTTATTAAGGTTGTGAACCTCGGTTATGACACCTGAAACTTTAAAGTCTCGTATGGGGTAGAGTGTTTCAATTGCAAATGCGATCATAATGTAAAGCATTTATGGTTAGTGGAATATCACACATGAGAAAATGTATGAAAAAGAAATAGTATATGTAATAGAATAAAGGTGTTTTAAGAAAGAGTAATTTTCTTACACGTAGAAATAAAAGGAGTAGGTTGTATTAACAAAAAGAAATTGTTCTTTTAAATAGTGACAAACATTCTTTTGATTTAAAGAATCTATTTCATCTGTGTATGATCAATTCACACAGAGCCCACATGGATTATTTACAGTTAATATTGTTGAACTAAAAGCAGGAAAATTTTTAATTATCTCCGCGTAGATAATCTTCTCCTCATATTACGGCTCGTTTACGTGTAAAAATCGCGACGTGTCGCCGGTCGGGAAAGCGACACGCGCGTAAACAGCTCGCGAGTTATGTTATTACGACCGCGTTGACAGCTATGATCGAACGCGGTCATCAATTTGTGGTGCGCGCGGAGAGAACTTGGTGTCCGGGGTAGCCGAATCGGAGCGCGGCAAGGGACTCCCCGTTGGGCGAGAAGAGGCAGAGAGGTCGACAAGGGTAGCTACGGGGGGCGTCAGCGGACACGAACCACCCTCCGAGAAACCATTGTCGCTATTGTTACGGACGCTGGATGGTCGGGAATGGTCGTCGATGCGCTTCCGGACTGCGCTCTGTATTAGCGCGAGAGGAGGAATGGAGATTTTGACGCTTCTCGTATTACTCCGGTATATTAGGTGATAAATAAGTGGATGACGCGCGTGTAATCAGAAACGGTGAGGATTAGATCTTATCGGGTGGTGATTTCCATTTCAGTGTTATGTATACAGTGTGTTAAAAAAAGGTTGTCGGATATTTTACCCAATTGTAGTACTGGTGGAAATAAACAAAAAATTCTTAGTCAACATGAGTCCGCAATTCAACTATTTTTGACATATAGTGGATTGCATATTGTTTTAGTAGGATAAAAATTTTCAAAGAAATTCTGATCGCAATGTAAATTAAACAAATGTTTATTTAAAGTAAAACTAAAGAAATTGTTCTACATGTCCACCGTTCATTTCTAAGCACGCTTCACACCTTCTTATGAAAGATCGACGCAATCTTTCGAAAATTCCTCGAGTCCTCCGAATTTCCTCGCAACAATTTACGATTCGTTGCCTGAGTTCTTCCAAATTGTCTACAGATCGTGCGTACACTAATTGTTTTAGATGTTCCCAAACATAGAAGTCTAGAAGTGTCAGGTCAGGGGACCTAGGAGGCCATGCAGTTGGTCCACCCCGTCCTATCCATCTCTCGTTGTAATCTTGATTTAAGAAATTTCTAACTACGATGGAAAAATGCACAGGAGCTCCATCGTGCATAAACCACATATTTAATCTGTTAAAACAAAACGGGTAATTCATTTCTTAAAAAATCCAAGTAGACTTGTCCCGTTAAACGATTAGGGAGAAATACTGGACCAATTAAACAGTCTCCAAAAATAGCAAGCCAAACATTTAGCGAAAACGGTTTTGTGATGCAGTTCAACAACAGCATGGGATTTTCATCTGCCCAGACGTGATTGTTATGAAAATTGAATATTCCGTCTCTTGTAAATCCAGCCTCGTCACTAAATAAAATCTGAGTCGCAAAATTAGGAGTCTCTGCCAGCTTTCGTAAAACCCAATGACAAAAAACCCTACGTGCATCATAATCGTGGAGACAAGAACTTGCACGCGTTGAATGTGGTAGGATAGAGCTGCTGTTCCCGCAGAATTCTCCAAATGAGAGGATGACTGACGTTCAGTTCTGCGGCAAGTCTTCGGGTGCTAATATTTGGGTTTTCTTCTACCCGTCTCAAAATATCTAATTATACTGCGGGAGAAGAAACTGATCTAGGTCTATCAGAACCACCATTAATTTAAATGAATCAGTTCGGACAGCCGGATATGAATCTTGAGAAAATCTTATCACTCGGTAACAACCGATTTGGAAATTCTTCGGCATACATACGCCGTGCTTCAGTGGCATTACCATTCGCACGATCGTACATAAAATGCATATCGGCCATTTCTGCATTTGTGTACTTATGCATAATTTGAGAACAAAAAAAAATTGACGCAAATGATAAATAATCTGATGACAGATGTCTGACAGAACTAATTTTAAGTCACAATCAGTTGTTTGACAAAGGAAACTATTCTCAAAACCGAAAAATGTTTTTTTTTTTATTTTGAAATATGCAATCGACTATATGTCAAAAACAGTTGAATTGCGGACCCATGTTGACTAAGACTCTTTTGTTCATTTCCACCGGTACTATAATTGGGTAAAATATCCGACAACCTTTTTTTAACACACTATACAAAAAACGATCATTCTATGAGGGATACATACAGGGAATAGTTTAATCATTAAGGAAAAGTGATTACTGATGCGAAATACTAATTTTAATCTCTATAGTATAAACAAATTTCACTCAAAATTATAGTCAATTAGCAAATAAAAAGTCTATTCAGTGCAATTCTTCTTTCAAATCATTTATTTGAAGAAAGAAAACTCAAGATTTCAGCTAACCCGAAATAGATTCGACACACAATTCGACCATTCCTATCAAATACGAAATGAATCTGGTTCTGGAAACCTCTATCCAAAACAAGACAAAAAATTCAGTGACCTTCAACCAACGCGATGAATTTAAATGAAAAACAAGAAACCGTTCTGCTGTTCTCCAATTGCGAGTTGCAAAAGTGTATTACCTTTTCCTAACTATGTCCTATTGGGCACTAGTATATTTACTAATGTAATGTTTGCATTTACAACATGTAACTGAGAATCAGACAAACGTACAAGGATTTAGTTTTAATTGTTGACTGTATGGAACAACTTGAATACGACCAGATCAGCAGAAGATGTCACAACACGCATAGTTTCACAGAGAATTTGTAGATTGTAGTATTTATCCGGCATTAGCTAGCCTATAGTTGTTTCCAACGTGCTAGGAATGGCACGTTCAATGGCTGCGCTAACACTTTAAATCTAGCCGCAATTGTGGTATTTCATTAGAAGGAATAGCTGTTAATTCCATGTACGCATGTTTTCATATACAGTGCTGTAGATAATTTAAGGTTTACTTAAGTGTTTTAATATGGATATGTGAAGAATTGCGGAATACTGGTCAAGTGTTTTTGTTTATTTGAGGAATAATTAAGTAGTACAAGTAATTGGAGTAACAGAGGAATTAGTTTTTGGTACTAAGTCTGCATGGAACAACTATAGGCGATAAGATATATTCAAGAAAATAAAGTCAGTTAAAGATTGTTACCAGTCATGGCGGTAAACAATATGTGTAGGATGGGGAAAGGATTAATATAAAATATCTTCAGGGTTTGGAAGAAAGTGTCCTAAAATTATAGTCTACCAGTAAAAATTATTAGGCCAAAACTATTTATGATAGATATAGGGAATGATTCATCAAATATAAAAATATTCCAGACGTTCTATTTAAAAAAAAAATAACTTTTGCAACCTGCAAAATTCTTCGTCTATAATTTTTAAGTGACCTGTATCTATTAAAATTAACAGTTTTACTACTACCCTTTCTGTCGTACATTGCAATGTATTTTCAATTCTTTTTGGTAATCACTAAATTCCTTAAGAAATTCCTCATCATCGTAATTGTTCTAATGATTTATACGCGACCCTCTAATAGTACATTCTTTGTCACGATTAACTATTTCAACTAGGTTGACTAAAACTTCTTCCACTAACTCTTCAGAAATCCTTCAATATGGGCATACTTCACGTTCAGACACATAATTTCAAACTTGTAAACATAACATATTTTTTTTTGGTTATATCAACAACATTCGTATATTCTCCATGTCCTATTAAGCTTCCGCTAGTGATAGTCACTGTGCTAGAGCTTGTTGGCTGCTTCAACCATTCAATTCCATTTTAGGGGAATAAACTGGTTTAATAACTACATATATTTTTTTTAGTTATTGAAAAGGCAATTATTTTAGTTATTCAACTAATAATGTTTATTATGGGTTTGAAATACGTTAATTAATAATAAAATAAATAATAAAAAATTACTAAATAATGGTAAAATTTCAGAATATGTCATACGTCAAATCAATCAAAACAAAATAACTGGTTTAATGGTATATCTGGTTGCCTATTCGCTAGTTACCAATGCATTGACAATTTGCTTTTTAGCTTTACACATAGGTAGGAAAATTGTATGTGCAATAGAAAAAAAACTCGGTAAACAATTATAATATAACAATAATATATATATATGCAATAAGACGGTTGCGCGGAAAACCCTGTATACTTACATATGTCAAAAGATATTTTCCAAAATGAAAAATGTACGTAAAATCCGTCAAAGGTTATTAATATAATATATATATTATATATTAATATAATATATAATATATATTAATTGATGACCATTTTCAAGCAACAGTACGAACAAATATTGTCTCAATGGAAACAATTTCGTGCCTCATATTAGTTAATTAAAGATATTGTTTTTGCGCCTTCGTCCAGAAACACTCATTTTGCAGTACTTCAAAGCGGCAAGAAAACTGCTGCAAAAATGTCATTAAAGGTTGGCCACACTAGATTCCACATGACAGGCGCGTAATAAATTGTTATAAGCTACTATTCATCCATGCTAAGGTGAACTGTTGTCTTCATTGCACTTATTATTGATAAATAGATATTAATACACTAGAAGGAAAATTCCAGAAAAAGATTTATTCTCAGAAACGTTAAAATACTAAGGTATGTAACATGTGTGCCAACTTGTACTGTCATCTCCCTAGTGTCAAAATTTCTTTTCCATTTTCAATTCAAGATTAAGATTTGTCGGCCCAAAAAACATTGTGTATCACACAGCCAGAAACTCTTTTGTGAGTATTCGTACTTGTCACAAACCGCACTCTTATTTGTAAAACTATAGTTTCTGGCCTAGTGATACAAATAATTATTGTTTTGGCAATATTATGTATCTAAAGATTTCCTAATAAAAAATAACTGGTTTTTTGGTTTAGTTTTACGAGTAGAAACATTTAAAAAATATATACTATCTATTAGAGTTGGGCCGCTGAACTTAATTTTTGTAATGAACTGGTCTAAGTTTATCGACCTCTGGTATAAAGTAATTTCAGCATTAACCATAATTAGTCGTAGCTCTGTATCTGCGCTGTATTCTTAACACCGGAGAGAAAGACATACCCAACTGCCATATAGCTAAAGGGTCTGTGTATACCACGAATTCAAGACGACCTTTTTGCTCCTTTATCGATCTCGGAACGGTGTCCGCTTACTGCTGCCTTCATTTTTCTCTCCCCCTTCGCCTCTCCCCCCGGGCGTATACATACGACTAGTAGACGCGACGCGTTATACGAAGCACGTAAAATACTAGTCCCTAAGTCTCGGGGACGCATTCACTACATTCCCTCTAATTATCACCATAAAGTAGACCGGTCGACACCTCTCACGGTATCAACACCTTCGCGTCCTCGGACCTCCGTCCGCCACAGAAGAGGCTCGGACCGTTTGACGCCGTGGCACGCAGCAGTACACGGTCCCGGTGTCCGGGCGTGAGGATTTAGTGGCCTCCGCGACAAGAATTACGCAAATTATTCACGCGCCGTAATTATACACGTTGCCTCTTCGCAGAGTTTTTTTTTCCTTTTCTTTTCTGTCCCGTCAGCACGGAGGAATTTTCCTTTTTCCAACGTTTTAGATCGAATACTGTTTTGTTAAGAGTTCTTTAGACATCATGCAACTATTAGCATAGACGGAGGAATTCGAGAAGAACCGTGTACTATCTTTAACAAATTAAATGCGAATCTAAGCTCCACAAATCTACGTTTATTTGTGCAACAAAACTACAAGTATTGCATACATAGCGATGCGTAATTCAGAATTGTATAATTATTAATTCATATTTTAGTGTGCTGTAGTTTCGATTGCATAAGCAATAGAAGGTTTGTGGAGCCTAGATTCGCATTTAATTTGTTAAAAATGGTATACACATAACAAAAGAAAATCCTATTCTTTACTAAATGTACAGTGTGTTTTTTATCTTGAGATAACGGAATATCTCTAAAACACTGTATCAACTCAAAAAAAAAGAATCTTAATAAGATTTGTTATAATGTAAGGGGCTCACTGAATGGTGCCGAACTCGATCCCCCCAGAGTGGGAAGGAGGAAAACTTTTCAATCTTAAATGGGAACCCCTATTTTGTATTGCAGATTCGGATTCTACGCCATCAAGTATGTAGTTTTTGTTTGAAACTTTTTTTTTCGATTCGTAACAGATTGCGCTGTAATCGCAAAAAAAAAAACATGATTGTGAACGTCTAGAAAAAATACACAAAAAAGATGAACTTGAAAACCTAACATGAACCACTTTCGAATCAAGGTTGCCTCGTAAGTTGCAGGGGAGGCCGAGTCAAAGAAATGTTCCACTGGCGCACTATGGATGACACCACCAGTGTTGCCAATTAACAGAAAATATATTTCACTAGATCGGGATCATAATTCCACCAGAAAATCACTAAAATTGGGAAAGGAATTACTTTATAAAGTATCTTGAGAAAATAAAAAAAACTATTTTATGTATTTATGTACCTAATTAATAGTTTTTCTACTATAAATCCTTTTTTTATTTATTGTAATTCGCACAATGTTACTTTTAAAAACCTATTACATAAAGTATATTTTATTTTGTCTATTATATATGAATTTAATACAACACTTATTAGGTAGTCGTCAAATATTAATAATTTACAACAATATACAGTGGAACCTCGTTATGTCGGACCCCGTGAACCCGGATCAATTTTGACGATTTTTTTTTAGAAATGGGCGTTGTATCAAATAGTTTTCTCCCCTTATTGTTTAAAATGAGTTTAAACATATGATTGATATGAATATGATAATTTTTCTGTAGGTGTTGTCTTATTTTATTTTTCTCTTTTACCCTAGTGTCCATGTAACCCAGATTTTCGTTAACTTGAATCAGCTCTAGTCCCAATTGATCCGAGTAAACGAGGTTCCACTGTACAACTACATAACTGTAACCGTGTTTCATAAAATCATAGTCATACCCTTATTTATTTTATTTTGTACTTTTATTTATTTATTTATTTACATATATATATGTATATGTAATTTGGTCTTCATGTTCAATGAATTCGCTAGATTTATTACTAAAATTAAAGAAAATCCACTAAACTTTTCACTAGCCACTAGAATATGATTTGTGTATACCAGACGTACCTTCAATACACCAGATTTAGTGGAAAATTCACCAAGTTGGCAACACTGGACATCACCAGCATTTTCTATTGTTGTTGGTTTGTAGTGGTAATATTTCCATAAGAGAATACTGCGGTGCCATCTATAGTACGCTAGTGGAACATTTCTTTGACTATATAATATGGTATTGGGGTATCTTCTTGTTGACAAACATTAATTGAAAAATTTTCTAAACTAAGATTTTTGTAAAAAAAAAATAAATATTTAGTCTGGGAGTATAAATCGCCATTTGTTTTTACATATATGCACCACTTTACTTATTAAACACAGCATACGTGATGACGCGTTCGCCCTCTTTCTCTGGATTGGCTGAAAAGTTACGAGGCAACCTAGTATATACGGACCTTGCCTTCGAATAGCATAATTTGACGTAGCATTTATGTCAGCACACTAAAATAAATTTGAACTCCCACAAATAAAGGAAAAAAGTTTCTATCTTTGCATCGGTTTCAAGATGGTTCTTTGTGGTACAATACTTATTAGTAATTTTTATATTTATAACAGGTATAAAGTCAGAAAAGTCTCATTTTTTGACAGGTTGATCGCTTGTATACTGCATAGCTTGTTCCCAACGAGATAACAATTTTTCTAATATGAATTGGGTTATGAAATTCTGATGATTGCACATCTCCGTTCAGCGCGGCAACTCTTGTAAACCATACAACAATGAAATGTCAAATTTGGACATCCTTCGGAGAAAATTCGCAAGTATAACGACGAACCATCACACTAAATACCCCATGTTCCCCGTATATAATTACTATTATAATTAAAAGTCCGATAATGGTACAATCTCGACGAACGGCCGGGGAATGAGTTTCTTTTTTCCGAGTACGGCAACGACTCGTCCATATATATATCGGCTATACGCGCACATCACGCTCGTAATTAGTTCGGCATCATCATCAATAACGGGGCGAGGGCCCGAGAAGACGAGACGTCAAACGGGAAGGCTCTCCGGTCTCTTATTCACGTTCCAGAGAAGGACGAGCCGATTTCTTATATACGCGCGCATATAAGCGAACCTCTCTCGATACCTACGTAATTTCCCGGCGGGCGGAGGCCATCCCCGTCCGAGGCTAATGAGAAAAATAAATGGGGAGCGGCGAGAGGGCGCTCACGTCGCTCGGGCCGTGATTAATTTCGGGCACTACGTTGACTGTCGTCCGGAGTAATAACGCGATACGTTTCTTCGGTCGATTCCGGAGCGATCTCGCGTTAAAATGTTGTCGTGCGCGCGCACGCTACCGTCTACCGTCATAAATCATGACAGAATTGACTGTACGAAAGGTCGCTTTTTTCTCCTGCGAACGCCATCTATACGCGGTAAAGGTAACCGCAACATTTTAGCAATTTTACCAATAAGAAATTGTTATTTTTAGATGATTATCTTTTATTTAGCCATTTCGATTATAGAGAATATTAAACACTAAAATAATAATCTAAAGGAATAGACCTTACAGCTGATTCTTTCGTGAATTGTTTAAAGAGATCTATTGGTAAACGAGGGATTTGCAAAGATCTACAGGGTGAGGCAGAATAACGAGCGATTTTGAAGAAGCTGTAAAAAACAAGAAAATCAATATTTAGGAATAAATTTATTTTCTTAAAGAACATAAAAAAGCATTAATTATTTTATTTTTAAAAAATAACTCGGGAAAGATGACGTCTGTTCAGGCGTACACATTCTGCCAATCGTGTTTTGAAACTATTCATAACATTTTGCAGTATTGCTAGGGAAATGTTTTCCACTTCCTGTCGGATCCGTTCTTTCAAGGCCTGAATTGTTTGTTGTGGGTTATCTTGAAACACTTTACTTTTTAAGTACCCCCACAAGAAAAAGTCGCACGGTGTGAGGTCCGGTGAACAGGAAGGCCAGGTGATGTCCCCATATCGAGAAATCACATGATTTGGAAATAATCTGTTAACAACATTCATGCTTACTCTCGCTGTATGGGAGGTTGTCTTGTTGAAAAAATGTTACCTCGTTAACTTCGTAGCGTGCAAGCTGTGGTTCAAAAAAGTTTTGCAACATGTCGGCGTATCTTTGTGAGTTTACTGTCACAGCATTGCCACGAGCATCTTCAAAAAAGTGAGGCCCTGTGATCTCCGATGAAGACATAGCGCACCACACGGTAACTTTTGTGGAGTGAAGGGGTTGTTGATGCATTTGTCTAGGATTTACGTCACTCCAGTATCTAAAGTTCTGTTATGACGTAACCGGGACAAATGGAAATGGGCTTCGTCACTCATCCATAATGTGTTTAAAACATCTTCATCTTGATTAATTAAATCTGAAAACTCTTCACAGAATCGTTGTCGACTCACATAATTCGTGCCTTTAAGAGCCTGCACAATTTGGATTTTGTATGATTGATGAAGATGGAAATCCATGTGTAATATTCCTCTGACGGTTCGGTTTGAAATCCCAGGTGTAGTGCTATGCCGGCGAGCTGAACGACGCGGGCTTCGCTCGATCGCAGTTCTTACATGCTCGATATTTTCGGGCGTACGCACCGATTTTGGCCGACCAGGCTTCTTTTTTGTCGTTGACGAAGTTTCCTCAAAGTTCCTAACCCATTTTTTAATGGCACAGGCAGACGGCACTGGTTGATTGCGATTAATGTTAAAATGATTTCGAAAGGCATATATAAGAATTACCATTTTGATAAAACGCCTTAACAGCGTACGCGCGCTGCTGAGGGGTTCAACGATCCATTGTTACTAAATGCTAATATCAAGGAAACATGGCCGATAGCGTCCCTACCATCTCCGAATGACACAGCGCGAATCGCGGGCTTTTTAAAATCGCTCGTTATTCTGTCCCACCCTGTATATTCAGATAATGCTACTAATTTTAAAGGAGCTCATAATTGTAAAGATAGTAGCTAATATAAAAAATACCAGTAATGTTAGGGAATATTGCAATATGTATAAATGAAGTAAATTGGAACTTCATTCCACCTTGAACTCCACATCTCGGTGTTATTTGGGAGGCTGCGAGTTAATCTGCAAAATATTATCTAAAACGCATCGTTGATGACACTCGCTTAGTATACGAATCGTTTTGCCCAGTCCTTGCCCAAATAGAATCCTAAATTCTCGACCTTTGTACCCTTTTGTCCAACTACCCTAACGACTTAGGCATTGACACCTGGCCATTTCTTAATTGATGATGCTCTTACATCTTTACCTCAAGAATATCCGCTACAGATTCCCATCAGCAGGTTGAATCATTAACAGCATTTAAAAACCAGATGCAGCATTTCTGGAAACGATGGGCTACCTCCATACGTTCCAATAAAGGAACACATGAGTGATCGACAGTCCTGGAAAAGTCAACGATTTAGTATTATTAAGGGAAGACAACTTGTCACCTTTGAAATGCACCATGGGGAGGATTAACTAGGCACATCCCGGCGCGGATGACAAGATTGGTCTAGTAACTGTCCGTAGCATTGGAGGAACTGTTCAACGAGGAGTTAACCGAATATGTTGTTTTCCGAAGAATCAGGATCCTCCTCATGATATTATAGACATGGGGGGAGGGAGACAATGGAGTTTAAATCCAGTGGTCATGGCAAAACATTAACGCCTGCTTCTTGGAGAAAGTCCATAGTTGACGGCCATCTAGATAAGGCAGTAAAGTGGTTTGTAGGACATCATTAACATAACGCACGGCTGTCATACTGCCTCGAATAAAGAGAAGTGGTGATCGGTTACCATAGGCAATACCCCCCCAAACCGGCATTAACGGACGACGTATTGTCCTTTACAGTGATAGCCATGGTGTCCTTAAAGCCCTCAGCAATTATAAGATAGCTTCAGGGCTAGTACTTCGATGTCACAATGCCTTGGAAGCGATGGCTATTGATAATGACTTGATACTCAGATGGGTTAAAGGTCATAAAAGTAATCTGCAAAACGAGGTTGCCGATAGGTTCGTGTTCTCCTTACATGTTCTTCCCATTTCTTTGGCTACAATCAATACCCTAATAAACCAATGGACCACTACTTTACACGAGGAGAGATGGGCATCCATAACCACCTGCTGGCAGGCACGCAAAGCACTGTCCGGCGCTTGCCCCACTTAGAGGTTCCATCCTGGTGGAGTTCTGGCACCGTATGGTCAGCTTTGGCGACACCTCACATGCTACACTGCTCGAGTTCATTCTTCGCTTGGGTTGGCTCGAGTAGGCTGTGCCCGGTTAGAGTGGCCTAAGTGAGCGTGACTAGCCACTTTTCCCAACTAACAATCAGATCCAGATCCTTCTGCGTTGTAACACTCATTCACTGAGTATGTTTACATTAACTATCATATTTACTTCGATGTTCATGCTATAAAATTGCTTTCATTTACTTTAATCCGCTCTAAATTAGAATATGGCTTGCTGGTTTAGTATCCGTACTACCTCTATCAACGATTAATGTCAGAAAGATTGCAAGGAAGTTCCTAAAGTTTTTTTTCGTTCAAAATTGACCACACTTATCCACCTCGTGGTGTCAGTTATGATTTTCTTCGAGTTAGACACAGTTTCACTTCTCTGTCCCAACATAGAGATAAGTTCAGTACCAAATTCTTTATGGACTGTTCTGCTAACTTCAACATCAAACATATCTTGATAGTATATTTATGCCATAGTTCTATTAAGTATTATCAAGGATCTATGATAATTTTTATATTGCATCAGATTAAAATTAAAGCTACTTTCGGTGCGTTCGTTAAAATCCGAACACTTTCAAACGCACATAAACAAACGGACGATAACGAACGTTATGATTTCTGTTTTGACGGACGCACCGATCATGAATCACTGGTGGTACCTCGCCGTTAATAGAGTCGTTAATTCCGGCGAGATAAGTCGGTGTTTATAGCTATAAACATTCCTTTTTCTTAGCTGATGAGTATCTCATGCATTTGTTATCTATATGTGCGTCAGCCGCGCTAAAGGCATGAACGGTTCAGGTATTATTTTTTAAAATGAGAAAAACTTATAGTTTTCGCGTAAAATATTTGTTGTGTACACGAAATGCTGCTGTTCATAGCAAAGAGGTGTTCAAATTTGCGAATGCGATTATAAAATGAACGCAGCTACGTTTTGACAGATGATGTTTGATATTGCCAGAATCAAGTATGAATAACTACCTGGGTGTTCTAGGACACAAAAATTTCTTAACAAAAATTAATCTAGTAATGCTACCACTGCTCTATATGCTTGCAAAATTTTATCGGAAGAGACCATTTGGATGCCCTTTGCTTGTAACTGCGTCAAGATTTTAAAGTGACTCTCTTAAATATTCAATTGTGTTGTCAAACATCGAAATGGATGCTTCCAAAAAATATTGCAATATAAATATCAAATTATAATACGTCGCAAGAAAAAATATCGAATTGCTTACTATCTATACTGGGGGTTAAAATGGAAATTATTTATAGGTGCTCAATAAACTGATTAAAAGACCAATTAAAAATATGTATGTTAAAGATTTCTGGAACGGATTCGTAAGAACATAACATCCTCTCTATATAGGAGGTAAAAATTATTATTTGCTGCTAAATGAAGTGCATAAATTAGAACATCACATCCGTCACGAATGTAATCGACGCTTCGCAATATCGAAAAGATTTATATAGCAGTATATCTGCATATATCCTATATTCGTAACCGGATAAATATTGATAAATCGATTTTCGCAAAGAGCACTCTAGTATAACTTAATTATATTTATGAACATACTTACCAACCAAGTCTTGGTGTTGTAGACTTAAAAAAAATTTCCTATCCTACAGTGAGCTTTTTTTACCTGAAAAAAATAATAAAATTAAAAATTAACAAAATAAAATAAATAACAGATACCACACTTTATATAAGATAGAAAAACGATTTTTTCATACATATAAATGACAAACGGCTAATGGATTTACAACACACATAGAGGCACTTATCTCCAGGCCTAATTAAGATCGACGCAAGGACCTACACACCAATACTGCCTTGTGTATGCACCTGCCCATAAATCTTTTACAATTACTCCGATAACTATACATAAATATAAATATAGCAATAATTAACCCTGTGTATGAATCCGATTTAAAATAACTGCACTGTTCCCGACGATACGAACAGATAAATTAGACGTATTCCATCCAGGACTTAATTGAAACTGCATAAATATTGAATTAAACTACAGCGAAAAGCGCTTCTGTAGACATAAGCATTATCTGTAGGTGCTTACATATACGTATATAGGCATAAAAACTTGTACTAAGGTTGTAGATATACTGATTTAGTAACGAGTCATCAAGAAAAATCATAATTATAGTAGAATGTTTTGGGTTAGAGCTTACCGTTTCCGCATAATGGCAATTATTTCTTCAATCACATTCAATCTGCACTTTTGCGTCAAATCTTTCAAAACTTTTATTAAATTACATTAAATTGAAAAAAAAAATGTATTCAACACAGAACAAAAAGCAAAAATTATCGAATGTTACGTCTGGACAAAATATTAAATGTTCTTTCTCATTTTTGTTGTTTTTTTGTTCGCAATATTGCCTGCTTACGTTTATAATATTAATTTTTAATTTACATTTATTAAATGTTTGTCTATTGTTAATTAGGGTACGTTTTCTGAAATAATTTTTAAAATCTTTAGCACGTATTATCTAAATGCGATATCTTATTTTGTGTGCGGCACGCTTAAATTTTAAATATGCAAAAACTAACATCAACTGCTAGATTTCACGTTTATTTTCCAATCTCTAGACAAATAATACACAAATTGTTGGACTATAATCATCGCTTCTCAGGATATAGAACATTTGTAATTATTTAATGCTGCTTGTAAACGTATATCCATTCTAGAAAACGCGACGCTGTCATTGATGGCAAACCGATCTCATTGCAGAGCATTTTTTTTCTGTTTATATCTTTGACATACGTGGAACGACATTTGCTTCTCTGAATATTATTATTATTATGAATGCATCCAGAGAATCTTATTCGTATTTATTCATTGTATTTCCACACAATAAACTGCACATACAATAATAGAGATATTAATGCCACTTTCGTTTCACAATACGTCAAGTTTTGACAGCTGTTACTCCCACTACCTTTAAAAATGCAGGGAAAGTTATTCGAATACTAATATATTACAACGTCTTAATTTTATATAATAATAATAGATAATAAAAGGCACGGTTTTATATATTTATAATTGGGTTAGAATTTGCGGAAAAGCTTAAGTCACAATGAAATAAAAAAAGTTGAAATATTAGGCTTTAAAAGAATTGATGCATTACGGATCACAACTATATGACTTGGTTAGATTGGTTGCTTAACTAAAACGGCCCCTCCATTCGCATTCAAAGTGGTTACATATTGTACAGTGATCTAAAAATTCAAACAATTAACCAGTCATAGCCTACGGAGGCGATATCTGACTTTCTTCCTTATGGGAGTGGCGTATTCCCGAAGTACTCTTAATTACCGCCGATAGACCTTCTTTCTCACATGCATACATATTATAACGCATTTTCAAGTGAAGTTTCAAGTGATTTTCAAGTGAAGATTCAAGTGATTTCAAACATGCTCACCGTCGCTGCTTCCTTATAGAAGAGTTAAGTTAAGGACACTTTCGTGCCTATTATACAGTGATAAAAGTATCCTTTTTATTTAGAAGGAATTGCATTAAACCAAAAGTTTTTGAGTTTTCTATATGGACAACATGATTTGATGTTTCCTTGAAAAGGAATATAATTTTGAACCTACGCATATTTTTAGTAAAAACTGTTGATATCTGCTCCGTACGGCATGACATTACAAAAGAGACCGGGTGTACAGCTGAAGTCATGCGGCGTGTTATCGATGAAAATCCAAAACATCCATTTTAGTAATGGTCCAACAAACAAATTTGTGTTATAAGACATGTCAATTCATTCTGAAGAAAAAATTACCCTATCATGCGTGTAAACTGCAATGTTTCCATGACCTCCTTCTAGTGGATTAACCAAAACGAGTGGAATTTTGTGAATGGTTTCAAAATAACCTAACTTATGACGATGTCTTTAACGCAGTTTACTTTTTCCAAGTGAGGTTTGCTTATATTTTCCTTTAAACCGATAGAATGTGGCACCAGACCACGAACCATCCAGCTGATAGTCCATAAACTATCCGATCTAGGTCAATGACTGCATTGCCAGCTTTATGATACGGTAGCTTGCGGATGGGAATTTAGCGTGCAGCACCTAGTGTGTGTTTGTGCATAAAGCTTGAGATGTGATAGCGACGATAGGGGGTCCGTTCCTAGTGTTATTCCCCTTTCCTTGTTCTTGCTAGTATGGTGATACCTCCAATAAACCACGAGTCCCGCCTGGTAGCATATTTTATCGGTTCGATAATGCAGAATCACAAACTGGGTACAGTTGGAAAGGGTGTATAGAACGCCTATAATTAGTATTAACATACATACTTTTTTTTTTAACGTTGTGTCAATTTAAGTTTTATAGCTTTAGGGACACTATTTAATACCTTATCAGAGTATAGCGTTTCGTTTAATGTATACAAGAAATTTCATTCTATCCAAACGACATGATTAAGTTGGAAAATCACATTTTCGACTGAAAATCCAGTGTGTTACATTCTGATAGATTGATTCCTTTCATTCCAAAAAATTATAAAATTTCTTTATTATTATTATAATGATTATATATTGTTCCTGTATTTAAAAGTGGAGATTCAAATGTGCTGTCTAATATAATATAAATACCGGTGTCTTTGCTTTCCGCTGTATCGAAGGTCCTTGAAAAAGTGATGTCAAATAGATTAACACAATATCTACTTAAAATTAATTTTTTTAATTCATCACAGCATGGTTTTTTGAAAAAGAAATCCACCGCTACAGCTACTATACAATTACTTAGCCTTATTTATGATAGTTTAAATAGTGGGGATAAATGTACAGGTGTGTTTATGGACTTGAGTAAGGCCTTCGATATGGTGGATCACTCACTGCTCTTGCGTAAGTTGGAGGAACTATGTTCGAGGAACTATTTATAAATGGTTTGAATTTATCTTCAGACAGATCACATTTGTAATACATTAAGGGCAAAGTTCAGTCAGTTAAAACTTAAGAAGGTGCCACAGGTTCAATTCTGGGACCTTTACTATTTATAATTTTTATTAACGACTTGCCAACTGTTTCTGCTTCCGGTGAACTTATACTTTATGCGGATGATAGTACTTGTGTTGGTGGCGACAATAACAGACAGGATTTATTAAATAACTTACAAAAAGATTTGAACAACTTTGAGGAATGGTTTACAAAAAATAAATTATATCTTAATAAGAATAAAACATCGTTTATTAATTTTACACCTGGAATTAATAAATATAATGAAAGTTATTTACTTCGAGTTGATGATAGATCTATTAAACAAGTTGCACATACAAAATTCTTAGCACTATTTTTGGAAAACTTAAGCTTAAGTTGGGAAACGCGGATCTCCTACCTGGAAACGAAATTGTCGCCTGTATGTTATTCTATATATCGTTTGAGAGACCTTGTGGAAAACAAAATATTGCTATCGTTTTATTATTCACACTTTGAGTCCGACTTAAGTATGGGTTATTGTTTTGGGGGGCATCGTCATTTATTCATAGATTTTTGTTACAGAAAATGCCGTAAGGAAATAATAGTTTGCGAATAGGCGCATTTCTTGTAGACCTATATTTAGATCCTAGATATTTTAGCGCTTCATCTCTATATATTTTTGAAGTTTTAGTTTATGTTAATATAATGAAAATACTTTCACAACAAGTAATTCATATCCACAGTTACTATACTAGACATGAGAATGCTTGCGTTCCTCTCCATCATTTATCTACGTATGAACGTCTCCAAACTATATGGGTATAAAATATATAATGCGCTTCTAGTGAAATTAAATGTACAAAGAACTTGCCGTTTTTAAAAACAAATTAAAAAGATTCTTGATAGAGAATGTATTTTACTCATGCGAAGAATATTTAAACCGTATTGGTCATTGATTACAAGTTGTTTTGCTGTTGGATTAAGTATGTATTATTAATTAGTTAATTAGTTTGTAAGGCTTGCATAGTGTACTTAATATTTACTCTTAATTTAAGTTTGTCTTCTTTCTTTTGTGACTTGTCTTATAACCATTTCGTCTAATAGACAATAAATTATCATTATTATTATTATTATTATCAAAGAAAAAGTTCCCGTTCCATTTCCACCATTACTCATGGGCGTAACCCTAACTGAGACATTCTTTAAGAACGCTCAGGTGTTTAAATTATTTTCCAGAAATCGATAACCGAAATTCAATAACGCCGTCCGCAGATAATTATGAAAATCGGCCGTCATCGAATACCTCCCCTTAATGGCCTCTCTTTAGGATGCAAATTTCCCCGAATATTTCATTCCGCACTGCGGCAATTTGGACATGTCTCTTAATAAAAGTAAAAACGCCCTATATATATGTATGACAAAACTACTTATAGATGAAGGAGAGTTATAATAAATTCACTTGTGGTAGAGAGACAAATCAAGTGCGTATTCATTGGCGACGCTCTGGTTTAAAACAAGATGTATATAGCAGGTATCGTATTATTGTGCAGATCATATTATCCGTCGGTATACGCTAGAAACCGTAATTAAAGATGATTTCAGAGCTGGGACCCGTATCTCTTCAGTTGACCGGCCTGGATTCGCGCCAAATAGCATTATAATAACACGAAATTTCGTGTCTGGATAATGTCCACAAATAATAGTGGATTTTTTCTGGGCGCTGTGATTTTCTGTGTCGCATTTTCAACTACATACTATATTTTTTACCCGGTGTCATGTTCCTCTTTAACCTGTAATAATTTAATCATAAATCAACGTCAACAAAAGAAAAATGATACTTTAATAAGCATATTTTTATTTGGATAAAAACGAACCGATAACATAAAGATTAATAATTAATTTTCTATTAAGAATAATAGCAAACTAAATATTAATATAATATTATTCTATATAATATTCTTAAATATTTTTCATACTTCTTCCTACTGCTGACACAGCAAATTCACAAATCAGACAGAAAAAATACATATTGAAATATCATTCAAGTGCATGACTTTTCGTTTCAGGAATCAGCGGATCTTGAACTAAGACACAAATATTCAAAAGTGCAGCACTGAAAACACAAATATAAACGTCAAAACCCCTCGCCACAAAACTTCACTGTACTGGGCGCACGTTTCGATAACTAAGCTATCATCTTCAGTAGTAAACTAAAATTAATTAATTCGATTCGACTCACAATAAGTTTAGCTGCTGATAAAAAAAATAACTAAATGATAATGAAAATAAAATGGAACTGAGTTATTGCGTCCAGTATATACAGTGAAGTTTTATGGCAAGTGAATTTGATATGTGTAGATCTCGAATCGTTAAACAGATTAAATTGTCAACATAACGTTTCATCGTACCAGATTTTATAAAATACGAGGAACACCCACCCTTGTAATAAAAATACACTGAAGAAAAAAAGAATTCTTTAAACTAAAAGAAAAAGCAGAATATTTTTTAAATTAATTTATTTTTTCTAACAATTTTTCTTGAATCAAGGACTTGCCGTTTTTAAAATTTTAACTTTAGAAATACATATTTATTTTTAATTTTTTTGTTTTTTGAAAGAAATATTTAAAAACCTGTATTTGTAATGAGATTAATTTTTTGTTCTATTATTTAATAAAATGCTCAAAAAAATAAAAGGCCTGTTTTGCTTTTTCTGCAAGTATTTCTCCATAATTAGCATTGTTATACTAAAAAATTAAATCAGAAAGTTGACTTTTAAAAGATTAGCTCGTAATAAAAATTACAGTAATAAATGATGAAATAAAAATTTGGTAACGTACATTGTAAGGAATAATAATACTAATCTAGTTACATACAACAACACATATGAAATTTTAAATTTTATTTATAATTCAGAAAATATACCATAGTCGACAAATTTTAATTTTAGTATAGGGATCTTATACTATGCATAAAATGACCTTGCAATACGCACCAATGCCAATCTTGAAAGGATATTGGCCGTTAGTCATGTGGTGTGAGACACAGCTATATGTCTGTTTCTATTTTAAAGCGGCGCGTTCTTTCTAATATTCTCTGCTTTTCTATTCTATAGTTAAATTTTGACGATTACAGTAAGTACATATATAAAAAGGATTAAGTTTAAGAATATCAATTTAAAATTTAAAAAAAAGACTTATAAATTTCTTCAAAGAAATAGAAAGTTATCAATTTATTATTTACCATAAAAATTTTAAGTTTGCCGCGTTAATATAGCTTTAAAGTAGTTTGTATGTTGCTCAGTTCAGTTCAGTTTAGGTCAGCTGAAAGTTGTATTATATATGTGTTTTGTTTGTTACATTAAATACAAGCTATTAAACTAGTTGAATTGCTTATTCATTCGCCATATATTGAAAAAACAACATTTTTAATTTTTATCTAAAAAAAAACTTAGTTACAGTTTTTCCGTATATTTCTTCGATAATCTTTGATTCTATATTTTCATCCATTATTATTACAATATATTTATATATCTAGAACATATTTCTTTGTTGATTTAATCATTTGTTAACCACTCCTCAATATTCGTTTTTCAACGATTGTCTAGAAAGCTTTATAAAGTAAACTACTAAGTATCACACTACTTATAGATGGCAGCACGATATCATTATACAAATTAATATAGGAGTTTCATATATATTTATCGTGGATAGATTGGAAATTTCAACTTCTTTACAATAAAATTGATTGTTCATTGATATAAACAAAAACTGAAATAAAAGCAATATTTCTTTGTCCCGAAAAATACTACTTACTATTTCATTAAGCTTAATATACCGACATGCCCTTTAATTTATTCATTTTGTTAATACCACGAGCATGATCTCGATAATAAATATATTAATAAAACAACTGGCATCTGATAACAATTTATTAGATATCACGGTGTGTATTTGCTATTAAAAAAAGAGAAGGCGATCAGCGGGTAATCGAAGATGCTTTCTAGTTGTAAACAGGACACGTCACAATGTGACGTCCTATACCGTACCCGAAGTACAATATGTCAAGCGACGTTGAGAATGTTTTATTCATAGTCGAATTACTACAACTATGGGCTACCGCTTCAATAAATCTATAACGCATCATGGATCGTTCATATGTTCATATCTATACGGACACACGTATACATGCAAAAGGTAACGACAATAAGTGAAACGGTGACTGCATAATTACGGACAACTGTCTCGTTAGAATAAAGAATATCCTATGCTTTTATATAGGTAGATATTAGGAGTTAAGCATTTATTACACGGTTTATTTTTTTTATTATTTTTTTTATAAGGAAATATAGGTATCTACCTATTTAATACATATGATGATTCACGTGGAAGCGCATTTAGATTTAACTGTCAGTCAATAGTACATTCACCATGGCAACCGGTAACATCACCATAGCAACAGGTGATATTACCAGAGTAACAGCAAACAAACAATTATCTCATGTTAGATGACAGATAAATATTATTTCTGTGCGCATTGTAGATACAATGAAGAAATATTTTATATGCGGTTCTCAATCGACCGCGCACGTAACTCGATATTATTGTTTACGGCAGTTAAGGTATTATTCCGATTAAGTGACCGCTCGCATTATATCAAACTTGACATCGCGGCAGTAAGAAAAAAACGCCGGCAACCATTCTGCCGGCTTGTAGATACTTCGAGGCGATCTATTAAGAGAACTACGGCTACCGACGAGGATCTAGAGCGTACGGTACACGTACTCGGAGGCATTGCTTAAGACCACGTATGCAACGTAAGTAAGTACGAATGGAATGACAATCTGCTCTAGACAATAATAATAGGAGCTGGGAGAATGTCCCTGGGTATGTGTGAGAGATAGGAAGTGGACGAGAGAAAGAGAGAGATAAGTATTGGTGAATTCAGTCGTATCTCAAGCGTACGTTCGACGTCCGTCGGCCGGTCCCTTGCAGGTGGTCTATCGGTGGTCGTGCGGCGTAAAAACATCATTAATATGTATGAGAAAATTAATATAAGTATTTCCACTCCGTAACGCAATCAATTGTGGGTAATCAGAGACGGAATAAGAATGGGCCATCGCCGTACGCCAGCGCTCCCAAGATAAACACGTCGAATGGGACTCAGGGACACTATAATCGAAGATATATTTTCAGTAATTACGTAAAGTTAGGAAAGGTTTTTTTTACATAATATATTTATATATATCCCCAATCGTTGGCAACGTTTTAATTCCTTTCGGTTGAATTTTACCACCTAGTTCTATTGTATCTAGTTATGTTAGAGATATTTAACGGAAATGATTGCGAAAGTAGAGTAGAGAAATTTTCTCCTAATTGAACAAAAATTAAAACCACAGAAAATTCAATCTTCATTAAAAATATTTTATCTTCTGAAAACGCTTTGTTAAGTCGAAAATTGATATGTATAATAACATGTTTGTTTTAAGTGTGCCTTCACAGTTCTGGAGTAGACAGAGAAAAATAAATATCTGCTTTATTTCGCGCAGGGAACTTACCTGCCTGCGATATCTTAGCTCAAATCAGTGCTAATGCGTTGTTAAAGTTAGTGTTTCTTGTGAAGAAAAGATTCATAGCAAATAGTAAAATAATGCAACAGATTACAAGATTTACAAATAGCATACAAGATTGGACTACTCACTTTAATAGAGATCTGAAAGTAATGTCAGTAAATAAACTGACTTTTAAAGAAAAGTTGGATGCAGGAAGAAATTTTAACCATCGTGACTATGTGACTTTTTAACCGTAAATGGATTATGGATGAAGTAGATTTAAGACGTTAGGAAAGTTATATATTTTATAAAGCATTTTTTTGTTAAATGAAACCTCTTTTTATGTGAAACGCTGAATATAGTTTTATTTATGTTTATGTTTTTACTTTCTCTAGTATTTAAGTATAACACATTATCACATTTATCAATATAAGTTTATTATGTACTACTGCGTTTACAGATAATCTATGGCGTATATAGGATTGCATATAATTTCACCATTAATGTTAGCCAATGGAGTATTTTTAAGCTAATATATATATAAAATAAATAAGATAGATAGGTATAGTCAATAACTACATTCATAGATGATACACTCAATTACTAGTTTTTAAAAAGTTTATTTGTGTAGTTGAATCAGTCAGAAAGAATAGTAAATATGTCTTAATAATTTGTAAACACCTATGTGAATAGCTAAAGTGTCGAATTATGATAAAATAAATGACTTACTTTTTTTATATGAAAATGTCAAAAAATAGTGATTGTTTGACTATTTTTGTAGACAAGTAAACAGCACAATATAGCAAAAAAACGATTGTAGATAGATATTTTTAACATTTCAATTGTTTGCTATTTTGACTAATAATAGTATTAAATCCTAATTTGTTTGTTTTACCCCATATTTTTTCTCTGTGTTTATCAAAATAAAGATATTTATTGTATAGTAAAATGTCTCCAGTTTGCTTAAAACAATTACATGTAAAACAAAAAAAAATCTTGTTTTACTGCTTAACTTTAAGTTGTATAATTCTTTTTAATCTGTCTAAGGTTCTGCTCCGCCTGTATTCATGCGAGTATCTACAGATCTGTCTTGATTCTTTTGCCATATAACATCAAAGGTATCTATATTCAAATTCAAAAATTGCTATGTTATGTATTTTTTGGGAGCTTCTTTTTCTCTTGCGATGATCATATGTGTTTTATCTTGACGAGTTTCTGCAGCTAATTTGTATTCCGTGCAATATAATCACCATTAGCTAATATCTGAGTTTATTGTAGCGCTTATTCTTACCCTCCTAATGATTCCCTTCAACGTAACATTAAACAGTCTTGCTGAAAGTGCGTATGTCTCATTTCACTGTAGAGTTAATAACGGGTCAATTTATATAGAATTGGGAGGATTAATGATTCGCTTTGCGAATGTGGGGGGAGGGGGGGCGGATACAGGAGCACTTGTTTTATTTAAATGTCCACCCACTAACGAGCGGCGGTCACGTACGAAAGCTAGGACATTGATTGGGGGGACTGGATTAAATTGGCCGCAATGCAAAACAGATATTAAGGGGGGTTAAGTGGGAGAGCAGTCACCAGGTTTTGGTGACTGAACTTCGCCCATGTAGCTAGTTTTTTTTATTTTTTTCATTTTATTTCTAGTATATATTTTGGTATTTTTACTTTTTTGGGTATTGATATTTCGAATTTAATAAAGACATATTAGGGATGAGGAGTCTGTCGAATGGTGGGCATTTTTTTTTAGTAATGCTGCTAATGAATTAGATAAGCTACAGCATGATATTTGAATAGTTAGTAGGATAGTACGTATTTATGAATAAATATTTTATTCTCTTTAGTGGTCGGAATTAGTATTAGACTATAGTTTAATGGTTTGGGGTTATATATATCATATTATAAAATATAGAATCTTAA